>CANUEY010011124.1:0-53462 GCA_948099555.1 Croton setiger | reverse complement strand
ATATTCAAAACATATCCATATCATTTACTTAATTTTCATATCATATTTCATATCCAACTATAATGCATTTTAAATCAAAAATGCACAAAATGCATGTAATGACGTCAAAATGACAAAGGATTTAAGTCGGGGGTGTCACATAAATCACCGTGAAGAAATGCATTATTTATTTCAAGTTTTTCAAGAAACCAATTCTTTGCAGTAGAGATAGCTAATAAGGTTTTTATTGTTGTTATCTTAGCAACAGGACTAAAAGGTATCAATGTAATCTACCATTTCCTATTAAGTATACCCTTTATCTAGCCTTATACCTCTCAATTTCTCCATTACTATGATATTTTACCCTAAAAACCCATTTGCAACCTATAAGCTGTTTTCTTAAAGGTAAAGGTACAATAGTCTAAGTTTTAGTATTAGCTAATGCATCTAATTGAGATTTAATAGCATGTTGCCATTTTAGAATCTTAGAAGCTTGCCTATATATTTTAGGTTCTAGAATTAAATGCACAGGAAGAGTAAAAGATTTATGTGTGTTAGACAACTTGTCAATTATAAAAACATTGGACAAATGATGTGGTAAGATCTTCTTTAAAACCTAGTATGATATATTTGAGCAAATATAATCTTGAAGATATGTAGGTGGTTTTGAAATTCTCAATGATTTTCTAGTTCCAAAAGATGCATATGTAAAAACCACATCTTTTTCAAAAACATAATCTGTTTGTTCAGAAAAAATTAGTATCCTTTTAGTATGAAAATATAATTTCATGAAAAATGATATTCCTTGAAATCAAAAATTTGTGAGATGCAAGATTATAAAACAAATATCCTTTAGTACCTTGTTTAGAACCTAAGAAAAATACATTTGGAACCTCTAACATCTAATTTTTTTTTCTATTTTGTAATAATGTAGATGTAAAAGATAAACAACCAAAAACCTTTAAATGATTATAGTTTGGTGGCACAACATATAGTTTATGAAAAGGTGTAAGATTCTTTAAAACCGGTGTTGGTATTCTATTAATAAAATAGACAACATGAGCTATACACATTCCTCCCAAAAAGAAACAGGTAAATGACTTTGAAACCTAAGTGCTCTAGCCACATTAAGTATATGTTGATGTTTTCTCTCCACAAGAATATTTTACTATGGAGTTTCTACACATGAAGTCTAATGCAAGATGCCATGAGACTAATAAAAAGTATTAAATATGAATTCCAATCCATTATCAGTCCTTATGCACTTAATAAAAGTACTAAACTGGTTAGAAACATAGGAATTAAAAGTTTGCATCATAGTTCTAACTTTAGATGTTACAGACATAAAGAAAACCTAAGTAAACCTACGGAAATCATCAACTATTATTAAAAAATATTTATGATTATGCATATTTTGTAGAAATGGTCCCCAAATATCCTATGAACTAACTGAAATTAGAAGAAGTAGAAGAATTTCTTAATGAAAAAGTAAGTTTCTTTTGTTTAGCATAAGCTTTGCAATGCTTAGTATTTAAATCAATCACAATCAAAATTTTGCGACTGTTTTATTCTTAACAAAGAAGGGTGGCATAACCTATAATGTCATATATATAAAAAAAAAAACTACTAATCTTACAACATGCATATTGTTAACAGAATTATCAAAAAAAAAAAAAAAAAAAAAAAAACAGAATTCATAAATGAAACTGGTTTATGACATTGATGAAAATAGTACAATCTTTTTTTCTTTTCAGCTAATTCAATCATCCTCTGTGATTGGATATCAATCCTGAATAACATGAAGACAATATTGAAAATTTCGATTATAATTTGAATTTAATGTTAGTTGACTAACAAATATAAGATTAAAGTGAAATCGTCATCCTTAGCTTGAAAGATATGTGGCTATGAAATAGGGATTAAGTGGAACAAAATTGACCAGATTCATTTCTTTTCTTTTTTATCGACTACACAAAAAACACATTTGTTAGTAATAACTCGACATTTAATCTCACATTACCTACATATGTTACAGGAACTATATTATGATTTGGTAACTTAACAAAGCTATTACAAACAAATTTAAAGGATGCAAAGAATTTTAATGAACATACAATATGATCAGTAGCATTTGAATCCAATTATTCATTCATTGACACATTCAGCAGTTTGGAAATTAGAAAAAGAAAAAAACACATACCTGCAATGTCAGATGATTTTAAGTTAGAAATGATTCAACTAATGTTAAGAGACTGAAAAGAATCAATCATTATTTTTTAGAAAAGCTATGTATTATAGACATAAGTTGTTGAAACTACTTTGGAGTAATGCTCACAGAATTGGCAAAATTAGACTGAGAAGAATGCGGAGTTAAAGATTGATTTTGGACTGAATTAGTATAATTTAAAGCAACAGGAACAGACATATTAAGATCGTCTGTAGCAGATACAAAACTATTTTGAACAGCCTGAGAAGATTCTTGAAGACAACCAGATATAAACTTAACATGAGACTGATATCTAAAAGACTGCATCTTCGGCCTAAATTGATAGCCAAGAGGATATCCATGCTTCTTGTAACATGTATCAACTGTATGACTATAAAAACCACAATGAGTACATAAAGGACTGTTGAAATTGGTAGCAGAAGATCTAAATTACTAATTCATAGAATTTCTAGGAGCAAAAGGCCTGAAATAAGACTGTGTAGAATTAGGTGCTCTTAACTGAGAATTTTTAAGATAGTGAGACTTCTATTGCATAGCATTAATTGTAGACATAGCTACAGCAGAATCAACAGATGGTATAGATACAGAAGTACCTTTAGGAATCAAACCACTAACCAACTGTTGTTCATGTTAAAGAATAAAAGTAAAAACCTTACTAATGCGAAGAAGAGGATCCATGGAAAAATTTAAGATTTTACTGTACTAAAAGAATCATTAAGACCTCTTAAAAACCTTAACACATAATCTGTCTCATGACAGATATGAATGATAGGAATCATATTACACACACAATTAGCACTATAGATACATTAAGGAACAAGTCTCAGCTTAGAATAGTCATCCCAAATGAGTATATGTTGATGATTTGATTGTAGCTTTTCGAAAATTGTTTTTATTGCCAAAAAGCGGTGACAAAACATTTTTGGATTGCACTATCAAAACTAGTCGGTCTTAAAAGGTTTTAGAGTCACCACCCGATTTCGTGACACTAATTTTAATTTTTCCAAAAATGACTCCATTTTTTAGTTTCGGAAAAGGCACTGCTTAAAAATCAAAGTTCCTAGTAAGGGGGTTGGGTACAACGATTTAAGTTTCACTTAAATCGCCGCCCGACAAAAACCGACCTCTTAGGTTTATTTAATTTCCAAAATTTAAGTTAATTTTATTTATTTTCAAAAATTCGTTGCGTGATTAATTCTATTAATGTTCCTAATTGGTTTTTTTTTGTCATTTGATCAAACACAGTCATTTAATGAAAGTGGTAAATTACGGAAATTAATTTGCAAAAAAAGTAAATCATCCATATACTAAATCTAATTATTATTTCTCCGATTAGGAGAAAATAATTACAAAAAGGTCCTAAATAATTACATTCTACCCTTTTTGGTCCCTGAAATCAATTATTAAAACCCAAAAACACCCCAAAGTCATATAAGTTAAACATTTGAAGCAAGCATGCATAATTACAAAAAAATCTCTAAAGTTTGAAAAATTACAAAAAGGTCCATATTTTTTATGAAAAATTACCAAAAGGTCCCTAAGGCATGCAAATTACTAAACAGCTCATACATCGTGCATAATTACCAAAGACAACTCCTAAACATGTGAAATTTCATATTAACACCTAAACATATCAAAATTTACAAAACAGTCCCTATAATATAAAAATTTATTAAAATAGTTCCCCCACAAGCATTTCTTCAATAACAGGCCCTAAACATGTCAGAATTCCAAATACATACATACATACATATATATATATATATTGAGGTTATGGTTTAATGTTCAATATATGTGTTTTAAGCCCTAAACAATATTTAACCAGTAACCAACACATTTATAATAAATACAAACAGAAATCCAACTCATCTCATTACTCATTCAAGAATCCATAACTTCATACACATATATTGAACATTAAACCATAACCTCAATAAACCAAAAATAGCACTTATATGTTCTAAACGAAGGACAGTAGAATATCCATGGCACAGATAACCTTATATCAAGGAAAATTGACCAGCAAAAGAAAACTTCTAAGAACCTTAATTTACCAAAACAAATTTGAATAATGTGACAACAAACACAAGAATGAAATTGAAGGCCAGAAGCATAAAATAAGACCATGAAACAAAAAGCAAAATACATAACCATTTCACTTCAAAGCATAAAACAGACAATTAATCATTAGAGAAACTAAAAATCATTCAATCTGGTTCCCTTATATATAAATTCATTCTAAAACAAAAAGATAAACTGGAATAGAGATTGAAGGGTACCTCCAACTTCAGGCCCTTAGAACTATTGTGATTCAAATTCAGAAAATAAGATTCTCCAGATGTTTTTACAGAAACATATTTACATTACAAAAATAGAAAAACAATATTTCTAATCTCTACACTCAAGACTGGTTCCTAATGTCAAATTAATTTTGAAATTGGAACTAGTAAGAACAAAGACAATAAGGAAATTGAAGGCAGAACCCTAAAATCTCCAAATTGTTAAACTGCTAACCCTAAATTTCTAATTATAGAAAGAAACTAAGAGATTAAAAATAGGAGTTTAGTGTTCCTCTTTTCCTCCCTTCCCTCTTTTAGTTGTTGCTGCCCTTTATGTAGGCAAAAGCAGTCCATCTTCGCGTGCCTTCTCCTCTTTCTTCGGTCTTCTCGCCACATCCACACTCTTCCTCACTCCCTTTCCAATTCGTACTGATTTTCTGTTACAGAAGAGCTCTCAATTCCATCTCAATCCCTCAATTCTGGTTTTGCTTTCAATTTCCAATTCTATTTTGACTTCATTCTTCCTTCAGTCTACTCTTTTCATGCTTCTATTTTATATTTTTCTTTTCTTTTCCTTTTCATTGAAATGACACCGTTTCGAGCTAGTACACTGTGTTTTACCTACTTCAATTGGGCGGGGCAGACTGACTTGAACCAAACCAATCTGGTTCAATTCATGTCTTAAACATTCTCTTTTCCTTTTTCCTTTTTTTTCTTTTCCTTTTTTTTCCTTTTTAATTCTTCTTTCTTTTTCACCTTCTCTTCTTTTTTTCTCTTTTTTTTTTAATTCGTCTTTTAATTTTTTTTTCTTTTCTTTCTTTTTTTTTAATTCCTTTCTTTTTTAACATAAATAATAAATAAATAAAAATTTACAATAAAAACACTTACTAAAATTAAAATTAATTGAAAATATTTAATTAAGCTCTTCTCTTTTTATTGAGTTTTTTTTTTTTGGATTTTGAGCAAAAATCGAGCGTCAACGGTATAATAGTTATTAATAGATAAATCTCTTGCCTAAGTTTATATATCTCATATTATAAGTCTGAAACTCTAGCTATATTAGCATGTGAAAATCTTTATTTTAAATCTTTCCAAACATTCAAATTACACTAGTAGCAATATTAGATGAAAGAGAGTTTACTAACCATGACATAACTTTAGTATTACATCGCATCCAGTGTTTATGCATCCGATCATTCGGAAGCGGCCCAAGAAGAGCTCCATCAACGAATCGATATTTATTCTTCGACTATAATGACATTCGTATAATATGACTCCATGAATGATAATTTGAATCCGTCAAATTCAAGGATACCAAAACAAGTGTTGAATTTTCATTCGGATAATGATAATACGAAATAGAAATAGAAATATCTTAAGCCATGAGAAAAATATTCAAAAGATATGAAGCAATAATTCTAGAACCCTAATTTTCAAAAAATAAATTGATTGATAGAACCCATTGAAGACTTTAGAATCGAGGGGTCGAAGAAATATAGCAAAGATTGATACGAACAAGACAGTTGACAAAGATCCTTTGACGTTATTAAATGGTCATTTGACAAGGAGTCGAGCTAAGAAATTTCAAGCAAGCTTGGAAATGTATGTACAAGAAGAAATATCAAATGAATTTCAAGAACTTACTGTCAAGAAGATGAATAAGGAGCTTGAGAAAAATCCAAAGTACATCATGGTTATAATATGTCTTGGAAATAAAGCTTCTTGAGAGGAAAACAAGCTTGGGCTGAAATATGCATGCATGGAATGCATCGGCCACATGTGCATGGGTTGCATGGAATAAAATTTGGGCTATTTTTTATGGGCCAAATATTTGGACGAATTTACAAATATTTTTTGTTAATCTAGAATTAGTTTAGATAAGATTTGTTATCTAGCTTGGATAAGATTTGATATCTAGTTTGGATAATATTTGTTTTCTAGTTAGGATTTGGATTTGTTTTAAATTCTAATTAGATTTCCTTATTTCATTAGGATTTATGTCTTTCACTATAAAAAGAGACAACATATGCTTGTAAGAGGTTAATCAACTATTCATAATTTTCAAAATTCATACTCTTTTCCAGAATATTTGGTGTGATTCTAGTTTTAGGGAGAGAAACTCTAATTCTTAGATTGCATCAAGAATTCAGATTCACTTATCAAACTTTATTTGTGGCATTTTTTTGATTTCTACCTTAGAAAATCCTTCCGTTATTAGCATTCTTGCTTTCATAAGCAACGAGTATTATAGAGGGTGGATTGCTTTCTTTTCCAGAATTCTTAATCAAAGTGTGCGTGCGAGTTTGAGGCCTTTATTGTCATAGGGTTCCCCGTCGTTTGGTATCAGAGCACTGAAAACAGGTAATTCTTATCTATCTGTTCTATCTAAGATTTCGTTTCATCTTATTGAATCTAGAATTGGTTTTCGTTTAGGGTCTTCATCTTTCGTTTTGTGTTTTGGGTCTTTCATTTTGAGTCTTTCATCTTTTCATTTTGTGAACAAAGTTGCAAGTAGTCTTTTGTTTTCTTTTCCCCACAAGTTTTATCCATCTTAATATTGTTTTAGTGTTTCAAATTTAACAAAAAAAAATGAAAATAAACAAAAATAAAACAAAAATAAAAAAAAGGAGAAGAATTCAAGATTGAATTCAAAAAAAAAAAAAGAGAAAAAAAAGAAGTGGTTTCAAAAACAAGGATTCAAAATTGAATTCAAGATTAGTTTGCTGAATTTGTGTGGTTCATTTCGAAAGAGATTGAGACTTAGAGGCTATTTTGAATTCAAATCGCAAGTTAAATACCATCCTAATCTATTGCTTGAAGTGGGTTTTAGAGTCTAGAATCTAGCAGATTTGGTAGAATTGATTAGGTCCATAAATCAGCTTGCTAAGAGTGAGTTGGTTTTGATTCATTATATCCCAATTCGTTTTTTTCATTGACCTCATTATTTCTAATTTTTTTTTTAGCATTGAATTCCATTACATTGCTAAGTATCATTTGCTTGTGTTGATACTTGGTTTTAAATCGTGTAACACATTCTCTTGTGTTGCCTCCAGATAGTTGTTGAGTTTTCTATTTAGTTTTAGGAATTAGGTTCTAGTTTCTTTGAACGTCTAACAGAGTTTGATTTGTGGAACTTGTTCTGAAGTGCAATCAGAGAAGAAGAGGAGGAGAGGTAAAAGCAAAACACCTTGTGTGAATTTTAGTTTGCTATTAACCTTTATTTTTGTGAGTGTTGTGTTTGTTGCTTTCTTCAAACATGAGTAGGAGAGGCACACATGATGAAGAGGAGGATATCCAAAATGAACCTATTACTTTCGAGACATACATGTAAGAGAATAGTGCAAGAATGGAAGAGATGACAAGGATGATGACTACCTTAACTGAAAACATGAACCGTTTAATGAGAGAGAGGGAGCAGCCGGCACCACCAATAAGATTGCCGTAAATATGAGGGTTGGAATGAGGGAAAGGCATGACGAAGAAGAAGAGGTGGCAGAAAATCAGCCACAACATGAAAATGATCTTACTTCCATCAAGATGAAGGTTCCTTCCTTTAAGGGGAGAAACAATGCTGAAGAGTATATTGAGTGGGAGCAACAGGTTGAATAGATTTTTTAGTACCATAATTATTCTGAAGAGAAGAAATCACATATGGCGGCCGTGGAATTCAAAGGATATGCTACCTTTTGGTGGGATCAATTGAAGGCTAATCGAAGAGGGAAGGAAATGAGACTCGTACCTAGTTGGGAGACATTAAAAGAGTTAATGAGAACTTGTTTTGTACCTTCTCATTACTATAGAGATTTGTACAACTGTTTGGCGAGGTTGATACAAGGTGGAAATAGTGTGGAAGAATACCAGAAGGAGATGGAGATGATCATGGCAAAGGCTAACATTGAAGAAGATGATCAAAGATTGATGTCTAGGTTCCTTGGAGGATTGAATTCAAATATTGCCAATGAGTTGGAGATGTATGAGTACAAAAATATGGAGGAACTAGTTGAAAAAGCCATGAAGGTTGAGAGAAGATTGAATAGTAGAAGTTTGATGAAACCTAGCCATACCAAAGTTTCAACTTCAAGTGAAGGCTATTCAAATTACAAAGGAGATTCCAAGTACTCTTTTCAAAGGAATTCACCCTTAACTTCTACAAAGGGGCCGAATTTTAATGCACAAAAATTAACAAAGGAAACGCCTTCCGAAGGTACTCCAAGTAGAGAAATCAAGTGTTTTAAATGCTTGGGGAATGGGCATATTACTTCACAATGTCCAAATAGGCGTGTGATGATTGCTACAAATGATGGGGAAATTGAATCTGAATCTGAACCTACTGATGGGGAAGATGAATTGGCCGAAGTTCATGAAAAAGAGGCTGGTTGTGAAGAAGAAGAAGATCATATGTTGAATGCTGAATATGGAGAGATGTTGGTGACTAGAAGAGCCTTAAACATTCAAGTCAAGGAAGAATGCTTGGATCAACGAGAGAATCTTTTCCATACAAGATACGTGGTGTATAATAAGGTTTGTACACTTATCATTGATGGAGGGAGTTGCACCAATGCTGCAAGCAATACCATGGTTGAGAAATTAGGATTGGTTTGTTTCAAACATCCTAACCCATACAAGTTGCAGTGGTTCAATGATGCTAGAGAGGTGAAAGTGACTAAGCAAGTGAAAGTACCATTCTCTATTGGTTGGTACAAGGATAAGGCTATGTGTGACGTTGTACCTATGCAAGCTGGCCATTTGTTATTGGGAAGGCCGTGGTAACATGATAGAAGAACACAACATGATGGGTACACAAATAGGTATACATTTACCTATAGAGGAAAGCAAGTGACTTTAGTGCCTTTATCACCTTTGGAAGTTTATGAAGATCAAAAGAATATGCTTGAGAGGGAGAAGATGCATTCGGCCACTACAAGTTCAAACACTTCCAAATTGGGATCCAAGGGTAGGGAGAGAAAACATGATAAGGAAGTGAGTCAAAGTAAAAAATAGAGGGAAAAGAGGCCCGAAAAGAAACAAAAAAAATAAATGGCCCAATGGTGAGAGAAAATCAGCAAGGAGAAAAAAAAAACACACATTTTATGCGAGAGCTAGAGAGTTAGATGTTGGGCAGCCTATTTTGCTCATTAGGTATAAAGAAACTTTACTAGCTAACCATGAAGAATCACTTGATTCTTTACCTTCTTGTTTTAAGTCTTTGTTGCAGAAATTCAGTGATGTATATTCTGAAGAGCTTCCTAGTGGTTTACCACCATTAAGAGGGATTGAACATCAAATCGACTTCATACCCGGTGCTACCATTCTAAACCGACCAGCGTATAGAAGTAATCTTGTAGAAACAAAGGAGATGCAAAGGCAAGTTAAAGAGCTTTTGGAGAAAGGTTTGGTGCGTAAGAGCCTTAGTCCATGTTCGGTACCAGTTTTGTTTGTGCCAAAGAAATATGGTTCGTGGCGAATTGAAAGATTTCCATATGTGATCAAGTACAAGCAAGATTTGAGGGCAAATCTTTTTCAAGAAAGGGAGAATGATACAAACAAGACAGCTGACAAATATCCTTTGATGTTATCAAATGGTCCTTTGACAAGGAGTTGAGCTAAGAAATTTCAAGCAAGCTTAGGAATGTATGTACAAGAAGAAATATCAAATGAATTTCAAGAACTTACTGTCAAGAAGATGAATAAGGAGCTTGAGAAAAATTCAAAGTACATCATGGTTATAATATGTCTTAGAAATAAAGTTTCCTGAGAGGAAAACAAGCTTGGGCTGAAATATGCATGCATGGAGTGCATGGGCCACATGTGCATGAGTTGCATGGAATAGAATTTGGGCTATTTTTTGTGGGCCAAATATTTGGACGAATTTACTAATATTTTTTGTTAAAGTAGAATTAGTTTAGATAAAATTTGTTATCTAGTTTAGATAAGATTTGATATCTAATTTGGATAAGATTTGTTTTCTAGTTACGATTTGGATTTGTTTTAGATTCTAATTAGATTTCCTTCTTTCATTAGGATTTATGTCTTTCACTATAAAAAGAGGCAACATATGCTTGTAAGAGGTTAATCAACTATTCATAATTTTTGAAATTCATATTCTTTTCTAGAATATTTCGTGTGATTCTAGTTTTAGGGAGAGAAACTCTAATTCTTGGATTGCATCAAGAATTCAGATCTACTTATCAAACTTTGTTTGTGGCATTTTTTTGATTTCTACCTTACAAAATTCTTCCGTTATTAGCGTTCTTGCTTTGATAAGCAACGGGTGTTATAGAGGGTGGATTGCTTTCATTTTCAGAATTCTTAATCAAAGTGTGCGTGTGAGTTTGATGCATTTATTGTCATAGGGTTCCACGTCAAAGATTGAAAGAAATTTCCAAAAAATTAAGAAGTATACTGAGAGAAATCAAGATAAGATGAAAGATAACATTTTGGATCCACGGAATCAAATCTAATACTCTAACTACTCACTCAACTCTTGAATTTGTTTAGAATGATTCATCTAATTAACTAATATCAAAAGAAGTAAAAAAAAAAATAGAAGAAAGATTGATAAAGTTTCTAATGAAGAAGAATGCTCTCAATTGAAGAGGAGAAAAAGAAAAAATTAGATTTTGTTCGAAAAAGAGAAAGGGAAAGTTAGTGCTATGCATGCGAGGATGAGCGCCAACACCATAATAAACTAGCTATCAAAAGATTAAAATTACACAACAGTTGTTCTAACTTGGCTTATACACAAATTAGTATCTAAAGTAATAATCCTACACAAATGGTTCTATATTAACTAATAGCTGATTTAATAATTAGTTGCAAAATTTGATTTAAAGGTCCATCAGATTTTAAATTGGTAAACCATAACAGGTCCTTTGTTAATGTTTTTGGAGAATATAATAATATATTCTATCAGTCAACTAAAAAGTCAAACAATACTTACTCTTAAAGATAGTTTTTATAAGATTCATTTTTCTAAAAATTTATATGTCACATCATTTAAAAATGTTCCTAATAAAAGTAGTATTCTTTTTCACAACATACAATCTCACATGCTTAAAAGTGGTACATAAGGAGAACTTATGTTGGACTCCATATTTAAAATGGACGTTTGCTCGGCTCAAGCTAAAGCTCAAACCTTAAAGTGCAAATCAAAAACTTTAGACAGTTCAACCTATAACCAAAAACTCATCAATATACTCAAATCAAGTAAACAACTCAATAGCACATAACCCAATAAGTCAGATTGTCCGACCCAAAAAATAAAAATAAATCATTTTGTATTAGGATGTACATCTATGTTGTAATTTGAATATTCTACTCTATGGTAAATATTTGTTACAAAGTTTAATGTAATTTTTTGTAACATGGTTAAAAGAGGGAAGGGGGACAGTGAATCTAGGATCATGTTGATAAACCATCAAGCTTACTCTTTACTGTAATAAGGACAAAACACAAAGATGAGTTAGTATTTCTACAAGAATAAATTTACAAATTTTTTCTACACTACACAAGCAAAAAAAAAAAAAATCAAAAATTAAGACAGTTGTAAGTGCAACAGTTAGAATTATTACATGTAGAAAACTATGGTCTTAGGAGCAATATCATGACTTTTAATGGATATGAGAGTTCCTCAATCTCCACGTTAGAAATGTCTTACAATTTAGATGTGATTGATTTTTAACTTCTAATGACTTGATGGGATCCAAATCCAATTGATCTTAACACAAAGGGTGATAAATAAAAATAAAAATAAATTAGATAATCCTCTTTGAAAAATATGGTATCAAATGGATGAAATTAGTGTGATTTCTGACGACAGTATTTTTAAAAAAGGAAAGCTACTCCTCCTCCGATATAAGCTACACTTTTTGATAGGTAGAACCACTTGTTTACATTGGAAACTTTTGCCTTGAACAGTGACACTAAGTTCAGTCAAATCCATCCATCAACTTTAAAAATGTTATGAAATGAAGTCACTTCAAAGGAGAAAACTACAGTCTGATAGTCATAATGTACTTTTAGGAAAATTTTGGTGCAATTGGGCTTATGGGACTCACTGTTGTAATGATTTTGAAAAGAAACAAAATATAATCCCATTTTCTTCATATTAATAGCAAAAGCTTTGCTTAGCATCCCTTCAATTTGATGAGCCTTCTTATCCTAAAAAACATGCATATCATCATCATTTTTATGCTTTCTTTTTTGTTTTCTTTTGGGTTTTTGGTCAAATTTATTAATCATAATTATAATTGGTGTCATCTCATCATTAGATGAAATATTTTTTTTTTCTTTTATAGAAATACGACTAAATCTAAAGAGTATTCTAGAAAAACACCTTATAATTAGCCTTATAATTAGGTTTCCGCTCATTTTATTCTATTCTACAAGGGAATAATTAAAGAACAAAAGTTTCAAAATTATCCTTAGAACCTAATATTTATCTCATTTATCAGCACCAACTAATTCAAATTCAAATCTTTTTACTCAATTTTAACACAGCTTTATATATATGTCCACTCAATTAGATTTTTTTTAGTAATAATTGATAAATTATTTATTATTAATTAATAACTAATAATCCTATTCTATCAAATAATTAATTAATAAATATATAAATCATAATTCTATATTATTATTATTATTATTATTATTATTAAAACAAATATTTTTAAAAAGATAAAATTTGTTTAATTTTAAGAAAAAAAGGTCAAGTTAGGAGGTATAAATGAGATGCTATTTTATCTAACTAGAAAAAAGAGTATTGTCGTCAAAAAGTACTTAAGAAATTCGTAAATCCATGTGAAGTTGAAAAATTTTAAATAAGAAATGAAACTTTTCCATAAAAAATGAAACTTTATGTGCCATCAAGTGTGAACCTCCAAAGTTCAGGTACGATTTGAAAATTCTACCCATCCCATATCATGTAAACTTAACTGAATTGGGCTAAAGATTTCAACACTGGTTATGGATTCCATATTCTGGGCCTGTAATTGAGCATAGCCATAGATTAGCTTAGTACCTTCCATTAACTGAAAATGGCGGTTGGCCGATTCATTTAAGAGCTGTAACAACTTAAACTTGCTTCCATGGCATTGGAATCATTAGATTGATCTCTCTAATCTGATGCTTTTGTGAAAATCTAGACCTTAAAAAGATGAAGCTTTTGTCTATGAATAACAACCGTGCATTTGTTGCTGCTCCAATGGCTCTGAATTCATTGAAAAGGGCATTCTCTATATCTTCTTCTGCTTCAATCCCCAATTTAGAAGGTGGGGTCTCAATGGTTCAAGGAGCTTCTAGAGGCATTGGCCTTGAATTTGTGAGTTTTTATTTCGCTTTCTATCTCCTTTTTTATTCGATGCAGCAGGTGCTTGAACTCTTTGTGATGTTAGATTCTTGCATTTTCAGCTCTCTAAAATGGATTGGTGATTCAGTCTTTGTTGATTTCAATAATTGGATAATTTCCCCATATATAATTATCATTACTATTTCTATTTCATGTAAGGATGTGGAGATAATTTTGAAAAATTTGCATTGCAGTTATTAGATAAATATAATTACAATTGAATGAGATTCATTAATATGTTGAACCCTTTTATTGTATTAATTAGAACTATAATTTTAATCAATTCATTTGCTTCCAAAAGTAATAATTTTCCAGTAAAAGTCAGAACTACATGTAAATAAAACTTTTTTTTTTTTGTTAAAAGTAATTTTAATGAGATATTCTCTACTGCTTGCTCAGTTTCTTTTTGCTGATTTTCATTCAAGTTTTCAAGTTTTGCTTATTATATTGGTTCCTCAACTGTTTCACTTTACTTTTATGTATCATTTTGTCCTTGCCTTAGATTGTGTTGTCACATTATCCATTTCTTTTGGGGTACATTTTCAGTCCTCTGTTATGTCACACGAAAACTGCACTTTTGGTCCTCCTTTATTTATGTGTGAATTTTCTTTAATGAATCAATCCATTATTACATTAACTTTAATTCTTTGTTTGATTAAGGTAACTTTTGTTCAATTGATAAATGTTATAAGCTTGTTTATTGTCAGTTTTTGTCATTGTTTTGAGATTCAGATTCAACTTTTATGTTTAAAAGAAGATATTGTTGTATGGATTGGAGAAACATTATGAACATTAAGTACTTTGGTTAGAGGGTTACTGTTATTTATTGCTTAAATCCCATATTTCTTTTGTTTTGTGCCATGGGATTCGGCAGTTTCATTGAATAGGTTGTTGTTGCTTCATTATTCATTGCAACCTCAGCCTCACCGCCTGTGCCCTTAATCGCAACTTATATATGCGATGATTGAGTTTTATACCAGTTGATATAACTGTGAGAGAAAATAAATTTATATATAATCTTTCCATTTTCATTTCTTCAATGAAATCACAGATTGAGAAACTCTGTACTCTCAATATGGGATCAAAGTTAAGTCTGATAACTTGTATCACAACTAGGATTTTAACAATATGTTTCAACAGATGGAGCTTTCCTTACTTTCAAAGTGTCATAAAAATTTTCACTACTTTGAAGTTTTATGGTATCCTTATTTGATGGTTGTACTTCAGGGTTGGCTCTGAGTAAAGTGTCTTCGCATAACCATGGTTAAAAAAGAAATTATAATTCTTTTATCCACTACACTAAGTTATCTTGTTATGATTTTAATTGAATCGTGCATGGAATCAGTCAATTAGGCGATCATTTTTTTTTTTTGTCTTCCTGATACAGGTTAAACAACTTTTGGAGAAGAATGACAAAGGACATGTTGTTGCAACTTGTCGAAATCCTAATGGAGCAACAGGACTTATTGATTTGAAAAAGAAGTTTGCTGATCGTCTAAACATTTTGCCTCTGGACTTGACGATTGAAAGTTCCATAGAGGTCAATGCATCTTCTTGCCTCAGACCCCTTGCTTAACTAGGATAGAATAACTTCACCATTTGCTTTTTATTAGAAATTGATTGAATCAAGCTTTTTTTTTTTTTTTCTCATAGATGAAATTTTTTTGCAAAGCATTATCTCCTTCAATATTCAATTAGAGAGAAACTTTAATTCTGGTTTTGTATTAAGGTTAGAAAGGCTATGAATTATGAATTTTAACTCATTCCCACTAACTTTTTGAAGGTGGAAGCATGGTGTATTTAGTATTTTGATCTATTTTTATCTTGGTTTTATTGTTAACTGGTGATTTGCAGGAAGTATGTAGGTTTAACCTAATTTATCATATTTCAGGCATCTGCTGTTTCCATAAAAGAAAAATATGGATTTCTGAACCTTCTTATTAATGCCTCCGGCATCCTTTCAATACCAAATGTGCTGCAACCAGGTAAAATTATTGGATCATTACTTTAAAACCAATTTGGATGAGCAATGCATATTAATACTTACAATTTATGAATTTACTGGTAAATTAAAATTTCTTTCTATAGTTACCTGACAATGGAAAGGGGATAAAGTTAAAAGTTCTTTGCTTTCCAGTGCAGAAACAACCTTGAATAAAGTGGAGAAATCATCATTAATGCTCGCTTACGAGGTCAATGCTGTGGGTCCAATACTAGTAATCAAGGTATGTGGATGTAGCTTTTAGTTGGTACCAAGATCATAAACTTGTTTTAGAAAACCGAGTTCTAGATTCATTTAGCCTTTTGATTTTAAGTGCACAAATCTTGCGTTAAGAGAACCCGTCCTTTTTTCCCCCCTTTATATCAAGTAAAAATGGTGACAAAATTTTCAATGAAAAGTTACGATATGCACAAGCCACTTCATCACATAGACATCTCCAAATAACTGGTTGGAAGTCATATAGTAGAGTTGTTGACAATACTATATTGTATATACAACAGAGGCTTCTTACATTGTTACCATTTACATGTATCCAAGTATATTTTCTTGTTATTTTGCAGCACATGTGGCCGCTCCTAAAAGCTGGAGGAGGCTTAGGAACTCAGAGAGAAGTCGCAGTGGTTGCAAATTTGAGTGCAAGGGTGGGATCCATTGGAGATAATCGTCTAGGAGGTTGGCATTCTTATCGGTCTTCAAAGACTGCCTTGAATCAGCGTATGACTTTTCTCTAGGCTTCCAATACCATTAATTTTTTTCATCTTGCTAAAGGCTTGCTTTATATCAATTTTTAGTGAACATTTTAACATAATTTGACATGTTAGGAAAAAAGAGCAGAAGTAAAATCTGTTAGAAAAAAAGTGATCATTTAATTGTTTGGTTCTGATAGTTTTATCTTGTGTAATGGTGGCAGTGACAAAGACGGTGAATGTAGAGTTTGCACGAAGGAAGGATCCAATCATATGCATTCTTTTGCACCCAGGCACAGTGGACACAGATCTCTCAAAGCCTTTTCAGAGAAATGTTCCTCAAGGCAAGCTGTTCACCAAAGAGTTTTCTGTACAGAAGCTCTTACACATTATCAACAATGCCAAGACCCATGATACCGGCAAGTTCTACGCATGGGATGGCCAGGAAATTCCATGGTAATTGACGTTATATATAGTTGAAACACCCATTTTATATTGGCTCATGTTCATGGATCATAATTCATGTCAAAATAATTATATTTTTCTCTCATCTATTTCAACAATTTCTCCAAATTGAAATTTCTGTTACTGCTTTGAGAACATTCTGCATATTTGTTGTAGCTCTTAAAACATCGTATATTTCCTTTAATTAATTTAGTTGAAAAAATTTATGATTAAGAGCACATATGCAATGACGTGATGACAAACCGCAGGTCATTAGTCTTTCCAACATTATATTAACTTCAGAAAATCGGTTTATTCAATTTGAAATGTGAAAGTTTCAGGCTAATATTTGGCGTCTTAAGCTGTCAAAATCTGAAATCCCCTATGGAAAATGATATGAAAAAGGAAACTGAATGATCTCAAAAGAGCAAACATTTCTTATTAAGGTCCAAATTAGGGTCCCACAAGAACCAAACACAATGACTTAATTCTATTTTATTCAACTTCTGCCTCTTTCTAGGATGCAACAAAAATGCTATTTGCTCAGCTTAACTCCATTGCAATCTAACGAATCCTGTAAAATCAGAAGTTAAGTTAGGTTCAAAATATAAACTATAAATCCAGAAGAAAAGGGAAAAGCAGATTTTAGGTGTATTCTGTAGATTTAGTTATTTCCGGTTGAGTAGCTTAGCTATTAGTTCGTGACAGTTGTTTAAAATCCACTAAAAGCTAAGAGGGTTTCCCTTTCCCAAATGCTACATAACCAACTAAAAACTATATCAAAACTACTTTACCGAGTACTACCAAAAAAATAATTTTTTAGTGTTTGGATTGATTAAAATGTTTAAAACTACTCAAAAATTATTGTAGAACACACTTTTGACTCACGTTTCACAATTGGTAGCGGTAGAGACAGGGAAGCCAACTTTGATGTGGCAAGCATCAGGGATTTTGGACAAGAACTGATCTTTGATTCCCAAAGACTTGGAAGCAGCCTTTAAGCACCTGCACATACCCTTTTTATCATCAACTGATTTAACAGTGGATGCAAGCTGCTGCAGCCCACTGCAGCATGCTTGTGAGGGTGTAGAGTCCTTGCCGGTGGCGAATCCAACACAAGCGGCTGCCTTCATGTCAACAGTGCTGCATGTAACTGCTGCCTCATTGACATTGGCAAGGCAGAATAGGAAGGAAAGGACTAAAAGAACAGAGAAGAAAATGTTCTTCATGGTTAAGAAGCTGGTTGTGTTGCTGGTTTTTGTGACAATGGTAAGTTAGTTGGAGTGGGAAATTTAGGTTGGGTTGGTGGGTTTTTTTATAGGGAAAAGTTTGAGTTTTCCAATGAAATATGATAATTGGATTGCATTGGGATTCATGAAATGATATTTTGTGGATCATAAATCTTATTACATGTAACTGTCAACTGTCATGTTCTGCAAATACTGCAACGGTAAAATTTCTCTACTCCCATTCCAGTAGGTTCCTCAAAATAATTTTTTTTTTTTATACTAAAATAACAAGTGAGCTTAAATGTTTCTGGATTGATGTATCACACCCTTTTGTTCTTAAAAATGTTTGTTTCCATTTATGGCTGTAGCAATCTAGGTTTATAACTTGCAAGTTCATCACCCAGCATCGAATTAAGAATTCACAAACCTAGCTTTATCTACTTAGTTCTTAAGCTTAATATATCAAATTTGTTAGCAAGCTTAGTTTTAATACATAAAACAGTAATAAAAGAAATTAATAAAACGAGGTCAATTGACTTATGAATTGGGGTTTGGTTTAGTACATTTAATGTATGTTCGAAATTGACTATTTCTAAAGGAGGTGAAGTTGAAGCTCAATTCTGAACTTGAAATTGATTAAGCATCTTTTAAACTTGTGACATGATAGGGTAAAGATTCTTCTACTCAACTTGATTCTAACTTGATATCAAAACATAACAAATTTCTTTTGAACTTGTCATATAAGATCACAACTTCATATCAAAACATTGACAAATCAATTTTTCTATTTGTAAAAAGAATTGAATATTATATTTTGGAAAAAACTCCAAAAATATCTTTATTTATATTCATGTATACATTTTGTGCATTCTTGCAAGGCACCTGTTTTCTGCATTCAAATTATATAATTCTCAGCATACAAATTAAAATCAAAATCTATATTGATTTAACAAATATTATTAGTAATTACCTTATATTTGAAAATTGGTTTGGGCATGGGTAGATTTGAGACGGATTTCATAAAACTCGTCCCCGCTCTGTTGACGTATTTTTTCCTTCCGCTGTGCCCCACTGCGAGTTTGGATCTTTGAATATTAAATCGGATTGGGTATATCAGTGGACTGCGAGTTTGTTAATTAGAATATTATTATTAATTTGTCTTTCAAATTAAACATACCTTAAAGTAATATTCATTTTCCTTCAAAAGAATGTACTATTGCTTTATACTATTATCACTTAATTACAATGTCTTGAAAACGCCTAGCTAATCCATCTTTGAAACAACAGGAAATACTGAAACTTTATGTAAAAAACTATAAATAAAACACAAAAATCGTTCAGTGGCTGCTGCAAAAGCAGAAATGAATGGACTTTCCTATAAGCTTAATATGCTATTAATATTTAATTACAATATCCTGTGTATTACATGCATAAAGACGAAAATTATACTACAGGTTGAAGAAAATTGGATTATACAAAATACACAAATGAAGATCTTTATTAATATACTGTATAGAATTTTCATGAGCTCAAAAGGATCATCCACGGAGTTACATTAATACAGCTTCTAAATCAAAATAATTATCCTTGAGTGTACTGCATTAAAGCAAGCAACCTTGAAGGAAGGCTATTTGAATCTTCGAAGCTGTAGAAATGTAAGCTAAAGCACTTTATAGTTTTAGGGTTGAATATTGATGAAGTTACGTCACCATCTTTAATCAGGACTGATGCAGATCTTAATCCACAACAAACCCACATCAGATTTAATTTCAGAAA
Source organism: Croton setiger (assembly GCA_948099555.1). NCBI lineage: Eukaryota > Viridiplantae > Streptophyta > Magnoliopsida > Malpighiales > Euphorbiaceae > Croton > Croton setiger. The sequence goes on along the minus strand of CANUEY010011124.1, from coordinate 33,494 downwards.
TTACACAATATAGCATATTTTCCCACTTCCATTTAAAAAAAAAATAGCAAATAACTATTAAAATTAAAGAAATAGCCATTTTTAATGTGCTTTGAAACTTTTACCCTTCTTTGTATTTTGTTATTTTTATTATAAAAAAATTAAAAAAATAAAAACAAAACAAATATTCCATAGGCTAACATAAAACAGAAATAGAGCATTAGCTCGTTCTTCCTCTGACCAAAATTTTTCAATCGGTCACCACTGAAACTGGCCAGCCGGCTACGCTAGACAACAGCTCAGGCCACAACGAGTTCAACTAGGACCATATCGCAGGCGATTGGCGGCGGAAAGTTCGCAATTAAGTCAGGTAGTTATTCGGATTTTTTTAGAACCGAATTTTTCAACCGCCAATTCATGGGTTTTCCAGGCAATGAATGTTCGATCTAATGCCATTAATCAAAAGCTCAGGCAACCATTGTGGTTTTGGTACCAAGCTTTCCATTATTTACTGACCAGAAAAAAACCACCTTTTTGCCATTAATCTACTGTTTTTTTATATTCCGGCCGTCGAAGTAATCACAAAGTCATATTCGAAATCTACGAGTCCATAGCTTTCTGATAACATATATCACCACTATAATTTTTCAATGGGCAGTGGTGACTAGAGTTTTTTTAAAGGAAGAAGATGAAGATGATTTCTTCACATTTTCTTATATTGAAATTTATTGAATCGTATTGAAATTTAATGAATTGTATTGAAAATGTCATTTAAGTTTTCTAAATGCATTTTGAAATTTTTTTCCTATGTTTTTTATTGTGTTCTTGAATTTTTTTTTTACTGATTCTTATTAACAATTATTCTTATTGAATTTTTTTTATTAATTTTTATTGAAATCTATTGAAATTGTCATTTACATCTTTTCCAACATGTTGAACCCTAGCCGCCACTCTCACCTAAATCTGAAGGAGCTCGAGAAGACAAGTCGTCTGACACCAGAATCACTCCATAAGATCGCCGAAGGGCAATGAAAATGTCGAAGGAATATTAATAATTTCCGTCAATTGAACTTCGAGCAGCGCGTGGGTGGGCCGTGTTCCGTGTTGGTGGCTAGAGGTGGGGCGCGCTTGCGGTTTGAAAGAGCTACCGGAAAATCTGAAAAGGGGTTGTCCTTTTTTATTTTTTTATAAAAGAATTTTTTTTTTTAATTAGGAAGGGGTAGTTTTTGAATTATTTTTTTCCAAATCTACTATTTTATTAATTTTGATATTTTTATGCTATTTTTTTAATTAAATAAACTATTATTATATCATATTACTAATTGTCTCATTTAATTTTAAAAATCCGTTCTCACCCATTACCCAACGAATCTGGTACTTTTACTCCTTGCAGATCGGGTTTTGAAGGTAAAATGCTCACTATAGCTGGAAAATCAGAATACAAGAATACAACTTTTTTAGGAATTTGAATACACATAATCCTTTTAAAAATTTTTGGCTCAAAAGTAATACTCTTTTAATTTTTTTTTCAAATATAACTTTTTTTTTTCAAACTTTATAAACAGAATATGAATAATTTGTAAAAATTTTATAAATATAATATAAATATGTCATGAACAGGTCATGAATAATTTCTGAACTATTTTTGAATATTTTATAAACAAATTATGAACATTCGCTAAAATGATAAGTTATTTTTGGATTTTAAAACTTGAAGGAACTATATTTTAGTTTTGAAACTTGAAAATGATTATTTATATGCTATAATTAGTCATGGTTAATTATGTGACTAGTATTTGATTCATATGTATATATGTATATATGCACGCTTTTATATGCTGCACTTCGTATTGAGCTGCTAGTGAGCATTAGGCATTAGAGATTTGATGCAGTAAAAATTTGTTTAAACTCTGGTTGAAAAGATAAAGAGAGTCAAGCTCAAGTTTTAACTCAAAGAGCTGGTAAGCCTAGCATATCGAGCCTAGCAATAGACTACATTAAAAAAATATATAGAAAAATGAGAGAATAATATGATAATTCATTTGAAATGGTAATATGGGATTACATTAAAAGTATTATCAAGGACAAATTTATTCTATATCTTTTTCTTCGTCTAAAGTTCCTTCCTTTTTCAATCACATTGCCTCTCAATGAATCCTGCAAATTGAAATCCAACCAAAATTTACATGTAATTATAATTATAAAATTGTAAAAAGAACAAATGAAATTAAAATACATACATTTCACAATTCGTAGCGGTAGAGACAGGGAAGCCAACTTTGATGTGGCAAGCATCAGGGATTTTGGACAAGAACTGATCTTTGATTCCCAAAGACTTGGAAGCAGCCTTCAAGCACCTGCATATACTCTTTTTATCATCAACTGATTTAACAGTGGATGCAAGTTGCTCCAGCCCACTGCAGCATGCTTGTGAGGGTGTAGAGTCCTTCCCGGTGGCGAATCCAACGCAAGCGGCCGCCTTCACGTCGATGGTGCTGCATGGAACTGCCGCCTCATTAACATTTGAAAGGCAGAATAGGAAGGAGAGGACAAAAATAACAGAAAAGAAGATGTTCTTCATGGTTAAGAAGCTAGCTACTGTTGAGAGGTTCTGCTGCTTAGTTATTTTGAGACAAGAGTTGGTGTGTGGAAATGTAGGTTGGGTAGGTGGGTTTTTTATAGGGAAAGGTTTGAGTTTTCCAATGAAATCTGATGATCGGATTGCATTGGGTTCATGATATAATATTGTTGGACCATAAATATTATTACATGTAACTATCAATTCTCATGTTCTGCAAATACTACAACGGTAAAATTTCTCTATTTTCAATGTGAATACAGGCAGAAATAACCATAGTTTAGAACCAAATTTAAAAATGGTTTCAAATCAATTGGGTTAAAACATTGTGATTTTATTTCATGATTATGTTAATTTTTTATTTTTTTTAAGTTTCAAAGAAGAAAATACCCCAAATCAGCTGAACATTGGAAGCCACTGTCTTGGCAAGAAAAAGGGTGGACAACACCACAAATGGACACTCATTTTCTTCAGAAATTTCTGCTTTCTCCTATGCAAGTCTTATAACAGCAGAATCTTCCATAGCCTAGTGCATCTCACCAGTCAGACTTCCATATAAGCAATTAGCATTTAGCACCATATGTATAAATCGATTAACAATGCTTAAGAGAGGAATAGATATGCACCTGCAATAGTATTATTGGTATAAAGACACAGCAAGAAGTCTTGATTCAAGATTTTGTTGTCTAATGTTTCCGGAAAAATGGCCTGGTAACTTACCATGCAGCCAAAAGAGCCTTTAAACTCATGTAGTTGGAACTTAATTTTCCTATCCACCTCAAACTCAACCTTCAAATGAAGGACGGATATAATCAAACAATAACTGTCAGAAGTCTGGATGAAAGTCAACCCCTTAGAATTGCTTGAAACTTTCAGAATCCATGAGACTAAAACTTGAAAGAGAAGCATACATTGCAGAAGAATTCCTGGGCCTTTATGTGAATCAATTATCTTCCCAGACAGTTTGAGGAAGGATAATATATGCTCTTCTTATGTACGTTTCACGAGAGAGGCATATATACATTTTGATTCATTTATTCAAATCCAGAATTAGACAATGAGTTTCTCATTATGTTTCGACAATGGAAAGGCAGATATTCCACTGTATTTGTTAGAAAAATGAATCATTAGCCACTTTCATATTGTTATCTGTCATGAATGAGTCCATGCCTCTCTTATATTCAATCCAGCTATAACCCGGATCCTTAACAGCCTTGTTATCACTCATTAACTGTCTGACAGCCTTTACATCATCCCATCTTCCTAAGGAAGTGTAGATATTTGCCAGAAGCAAATAAGGAGAGGAGTTTTGGGGGTCCAGCCGGATGAGTTCCTCTGCTGCTTTTTTTGCTAAACTCACATTAGAATGATGTCGGCAAGAACTAAGCAGAACTTCCCATACAATCGGATCCTTCTTATATGGCATTTTATCCACCAACACCTCTGCTTCATGAAATCGACCAGCTCGTGCCAAAGCATCAACAATGCAAGTGTAATGATCTAAAACTGGTTCCACTCCATGTTCTCGTTCCATTGAATCAAATATTTCAACTCCTGCATCAACTAATCCTGAATGGCTACAAGCAGTCAAAACAGCAACAAAAGTTATCCCGTCAGGTTTCTCACCAGAATTAATCATGTTTCTGTATAGATTAACAGCCTCATGTCCACGTCCATTTTGAGCATAACCATGAATCATCTCATTCCACGTTACTGGATTTTTATAACGCATTAAATCAAAAAATTGTTGGGCCTCATCCACCTCACCACATTTACAATACATATCAATGAGAGCACTACCCACATAGGTATCATTCAAAAATCCTTCTTTTGTTACCTGAGCATGAATCAGCTTCCCATGAAACAATGAAGCAAAGTTTGCACAACAGCTCAAAGTAGTGGCATAAGTGAACTGGGTAGAAGACATGCCATTTTGCCGCATTTTCTGATAAAAAGTCAAAGCTTCCTTGTCTAGCCAATTTATGGCAAATCCTTGAATTATGGAATTCCAACAGACGATATCCAATTTCGGTACTTTCTCAAATATACATTTCGCCATATCAATCTTCCTACACTTTGAATACATGCCAATAAGTCCACTAGCAACATATAAATCATGATGAAGGGCAGCTTTCACTGAGGCAGCATGGACCTGTTTCCCAGCCTCCAAAAGTTCCACCGCAGCACATGAACTAAGGACAACAGTTAAAGTAGTCCGATCAGGTTTTACACTCTGGAACTGCATTTCTCTGAATACCTTCACTGTTTCCTTGTGATCTCCTATCTGAAAATAGCCAGATAACATAGCATTCCATGAAATCACACTTGGGCATGACATGTGATCAAACATTTGACGCCCAGTCTTCATATCACCAGATTTTACACATGCTGCAAGCATATTAATATAAGTGACCTCATCTGCTTGAAACCCACAAGACAGCATTCTTTGAAAATACTCCACAGCTTTGTCACTTCTGCATTTCTGACCATACCCAGCTATCATAACATTCCAAGTGACAACACTAACTTCACGAAAATTAGAAAAAAAATCCTCAGCACCATCCATATCACCATTCTTTGCGTACATATCTAGCAATGAATTGCACAAATGAAGATCACTTCCAAATCCAAGTTTAAGTGTTAGTCCATGCACTAGTTTCCCAAGCGCATAACACAAAGATCCATCACTCAGATCATCAAGACTAGACTCTCCTCTGATGCAAACACCCAAAACACTAGATAATGAGACACTATCAAAACAAATCCCCCGCCTAATCATCAACCTAAAAATTTCCAATGCCTCCACAACTCTATCTATTTGCAAAAACCCACCCATCATGGCTGTAAAACTAACTTCATTTGGTGCCTCCATTTCATCAAAAACTCGAACAGCATCTTTAATGACTCCACATTTAGCATAAACACACAACAAAGCATTACTCACATAGGAATTCTTTTCAAGTCTAATTTTAACAGCAAGACTATGACATTTCCTCCCATACTCTAAATCTGACAAAGTACCACAGGCACTCAAAACACTCGCTAAAGTGAAATGTGTAGGTAAAAGACCTTCCAAAATCATTTCATCATAAACATTCAAAGCCTCTAGCTCCAACTTGCCACGCACTAATGCACTAATCAGATTATTCCATGAGACAGTATTTCTTTCAGGCATAATAGAAAACAATTTCCGTGCATTTTCTAAATTACCCACTTTACAATATTCAGTTAAGACTGCATTCCACGAATAAATATTCTTCTGAGGCATTTTGTCAAACAAGTTGTGAGCATAACATGCATTGTTACACTTGAAATAAAGCTCAATGAGACGGTTGAAGAGGAACGTGTCTGAAGATAAGCCAATACGGTAAATATAGGCATGAAGGTGCTTTCCAAAGAAATGGGATTTCTTGTCTATGCAAGATTGCAAGAGGTTTGCTATGTAAACACTTGTTTTTCTTTCCATTTCTGTTAGAAGTGGAACCTGCTCGACTCCGGTCAGAGTTTCATAATATTGTAGAAAAATTCCAAGTTTAAAAAACGCCGTCGTTTATCTCGACTAGCCCCTCCTATTATCGGGTAGCTTCTCTCGTGGAACTGAATAAAATATGGAAATATATGCAGCCGCTCAAATATACCCTTACGGCTTGTCGTTCCCTCCAAAGTCGGGATCTTTCTTTCGTCCCCATCGTCATATTTCCACTAGACACTGTACTTATCATCCTTCAAGTTCAAGAGCTTTTCAAATGGAGGTCGTGGGGGTTGATTCCGATGGCCGGGAGTTCAAGAACGCAGACGAGATGTGGAGAGAACAAACCGGCGACGATGGCAAGAAGATCCAATGGTATCGTGAGGGTGTTGGTTACTGGGAAGTAAGTAAAGTTTGTAACTTTTTTTTTTTTTGTGGGAATTATTAGTTCATGAGATAGAATACAAGATTTGAGTTTTTATTTGTTTGATTGAGAGAGAAGGGAGTGGAGGCATCAGTGGAAGGAGTGTTGGGTGGATACGGTGTTGTGAATGATGTTGATGTCAAGGGTAGTGAAGCTTTTCTGCAGACCCTCTTCTCTGAACTATTTGAGGATGGTGGAATTGGCCGCCATCTTGTTGCTCTTGGTACTCTCATTTTCTCTTATATGTATTTACATTTGAAGCCTGATTTTCAAGCACACCTAATGGATATATACTATTTTGCAATTTTTGCTGGTAACCTGAAATCAAAATAAATGCAGATTGTGGTTCAGGCATTGGAAGAGTCACCAAGAATCTTCTCATAAGATATTTTAATGAGGTGAGGCCTTTTTAGATTTGATTTCCTTCTTGTATTCAAGAGTGCCAACTATAATGTTCCGCAGTTGGACATAGTATTTTAAGTGTTCATCATTCCTTTGTGTTATTGATGTTTCATCTTGTCGTGATGTTATAGGCTTGTGAATAGGAATTTTTTGTTCAGTTACCTTTTTCTATCTGATTTTTTTCTTCTTTAACTTCTTCAGGTTGATCTTCTTGAGCCAGTATCCCATTTCTTAGATGCTGCCCGGGAAAGTCTGGGCCAGGACAATCATTTGGCATCAGATACACACAAGGCCACTAATTTCTATTGCACTCCACTTCAGGTAATTTTCTTGGAGATTAATTTATATGTTTAAAATAAACTTGTCCATGCTTCATGAATTTGAGATGCATAGTTATGCACATACACTAATCAGGCAAAATCCACTTAAAACAGTATACCTGATCACAGAGTTAAGAATGATTCATGGCTTGGGACACTTGTTCCTTCCATAGAAGAATTGATATTAATTAAGTGAGATCCAAATCTCATTTTTCTGTAATATATAATTCCCCTTCTCATTCAAAATCACCTATCCAATCTGAACGGTGTGACCATTGCAAAGAAAGAGGAGAACAAATATTTGGACCCAGGAATGAGAAGAATGTGAATGGTTATCTCTAGTCAGATTCAACGAACTTTTTTAGCTTTAGATTTCTCCGTTGATTAGAAGCATTCCTGCCACACTTTATTTCAAGCTTGCTTATCTAACTAGTAACTAATACGAGTAGCAAAGACCATGAGTGATACTGTAAGAACCAGTTGTTTTGCAGCAAGAAGCTGTTGATGATTTTTTCTTCGTTGGAGTCTTTTAAGCAATCTCAATAGTCTCCTTGGTTGTTGTGGAAAGGGTGCTTTGGAAATTTGAAACTTCAAACCTTTTATTAGCATCAAGCACAACATGTTGTGTTGGCGGAGGATGACCAAGAAGACTATTTGAAGGTAGTTGAACTGCAAAGACCAACCTAGTCATAAAGATCTAGAGCGTTTAATATTTGGAATCTAATAGTTGCTGAAGTGGAGCATTTTTATCTTCTCATTCAACTGTTTTACAGATCTTTATGCATCGAAGTTATCTTTATCCTTAGGGAAATTGATAAATTTAGTGTCTGAACTTTGTTAAATGTTTCAATTTAGAGTCTAACCATTGATTGGAAGGAAGGTTTTGTTAAGGAAGAAGAAAGAAGATGGGTCTGTTGTTTTTCTTTATTTTTTTTTTAAATTTATTTTTATTAAAAGGGAAGTTTAATTTTGTCTTTTAACATATACTTTTCTGAGTCACTGTTCAAAGTCCACGTGGGATCCAAATGACTTAATTTCATCACTATGTAGCTCGTCGGAAATGTTGGCTTTCCGACAAGCCACATATGCAAAATGCACTCATTTGAGCACCAAATATAGGCTTTAGACACTATCTTGGTAAAAATAAATGGTAAGACACAACAAATTGAAACATTTAACAAAGTTGAGACACTAAATTTATCAATTTCCCTTATCCTTATAAAATATAACATTTTTTAAGTGCTTAAATTCCACTACCTGCCACCAATTCTGAGTCTAAAAACTGCAGGACAATCCAATTGTGGGTTGTGAAATAATTATCCGTCTGTATTCATTTCAAGGTTTTGGTGTACTTTTTTTTAAATGGCTTTTGTGATTCTCTGCAAGTCAAATTTGCTTAATTAACCAGTTGAGGAGATTTTACTTTTTGTTTCTTCATCTATTTAAAGCAAAGCTACATTTTGGGCTTTCTTACCCCCTAAAAAAATGAAGTTCACTACATCACTTGCATTTTCTTTCAGGAATTCACACCAGAACCCGGAAGATACAATGTTATCTGGGTCCAGTGGTGCATTGGGCACCTCACAGATGATGATTTTGTTTCATTTTTCAAGAGAGCAAAGGTAAGAATCAGCGTTAGCCGATAATTAAAGCATGAAGTTTTTATGGCACAATATATTTTGTGGTTCAATATCCATTTTTTAGAAGAAAAAGTTTCGGACATTTCATTAATTTTAATATAAACTTGCAGGTTGGCCTCAAACCTGGTGGTTTCTTTGTCCTGAAGGAGAACACAGCACGAAGTGGTATAATGCTTTTCTTCTTGCACACCTCCATTTGTTTATTAAACTTTGTTGCATGAATTGTGTGGGTTTTACTGTCTTCAGTTTAAGTCTCAGAAAGTGGAACTTATATTTCATGGTTGCTTTTGTGGGAAGACTGGAAATTTTTTCTGTAAAGTGTCGGAATGTTATGGAAGATGTAAGAATTAGAGACTAATGGAAAGATAATAAATGTGAAATCTCTTGTAACAATTTAAAGAGGAAAACCTGTTTAAGAAATTATGGCCATTTCAGGTTCTTGCAAACTTGGGAAATTTATGATATAATTTGTGCGGCTTTATTGAGTTAATTCCTCATATCTCTGCAATGTTTCAGTTTAACTCAAGATAGCTTGGAATCTTGTTTTAAGGAGATTAATAATATTAGCAAAATTGCTCAATGTTCAATGAATATTGAGGCGGGTTTATTATCTCTTAAAATTTGAACTAAAACTGTATGTTTGCAGGATTTGTATTGGACAAAGAAGATCGAAGCATCACCAGGTCAGATGTATACTTTAAGGAACTCTTCAGGCAATGTGGATTGCATCTCTATACATCAAAGGTTAACTCTCCTGTTATTTTTGCCTTAAAATATAAATGAAAATCTTCTCTTGATTTTCATATGCACACATACATCCTCCAATTATTACTTGATAAACACAAACTGGTTGGTTATTTGCTGTTCCACCTTGTTTAGGATTAGTTCAGGGTTATAGGCTTATAGTCCAGTTCATGCTTCTGGATTCTTGTTAATTGCAAATCAGGTACCATAAGCGCGCACAAAGATTCAAATTTCTGTAATTGTTACATGACTCATCGCTACTGGATTTATTTTTTTACCCAAAAGAAAAAAAAAATCTAAATGTAGTGTTTTTCCTCATCGAAATGGTTCACACCATGAATGAACACATGCTGTAATTTTGATTCTATGGATTCTGAATGTAGGGTGTTTTGGTCGTTACACTCTCAAAATAGTACCACTTATGGACTTTGTTATGTCGAAAACAACTAGTTGTCATGGGGTTGGAGCAGAAGTGCAATGTTTAATAATGCAGGGAATGCATGAAAATCAAAGCACAATTTGTGAATTATGGTGTTTATTTGCTTGTACTGTATTTGTTTAACAGGAACAAAAGGGATTTCCCAAGGAACTATTTGGTGTAAAGATGTATGCTTTAACACAAGATGTGCCTAAGAAGATCATCAAGACAAGACCCAAAAGACAAGCAAATAGACCAGGCATAATCAAATGAATCTAAAGGTTCTAAGGTTTTGATGTAAAAGCTTATTTAACTTCCTAGTTGAAAAGTAGATATGGGTTAACATGACAGCCATGAATTTGGTGACAGCATGCATTTGAATATGTAAGTAGCTATGCATTAACATCACAGAAAATAACTTATGTTTTATGCTGGCATATGACCTTGCTTTATTGTGATCTAATCTGTCATTCCTTTAAGAAGTCTCAACTCTATTTCTTAGTGTTTACTGAAATATCAGTCAGAGAGCTTCTGCAAAATTTTGTCGTAACTTGTTTCAGAATAGGCCTCTGTTAATTTTACCTTGTAACATACTGTGTATTTCTGGGTTTGGATAGTGCATTGTTTTTGCCCTTTATTTTCTTTAGCTGTTCTTTTTTCAGTTGATTCATTAAACTACTGAAGAATGAAATGGTTAATTCAGTTGTGTAAGACTTGATATTCGAAGTAAATGTTTCTTAATGACATAATCTAACAAATAAAGAAAGCATTTGCAAATATTGGAACTTCAAGTGCCCTGCTTCTTTTCTTGTCATGTCCTTCGTTTCAATCTACGGCAGGAGTCATATGCTGTGGTTATCATATTGAGTATCTGATTCAAGCTTGGATATTTAGTAGTGGATTGATCAGTGCACATCAATCCCAAAGCTATTCCATGTGTAGCTTGATCAACCATTGTTTCTGATAATTTCATTCTTCCGTCAATCAAATTGTGCAAATTTCCAGGATAATTCATCCTGATATGTTCTATAAAACCTGCATAACCCCTTTCAAATTCTTGTTGAGGCCTCCTATTTGTTATCATTTCCAGGAGAAACACTCCAAACCTGTAAATATCTGCAAACATCAAGCAAACTTTTGTAGGATTTTCAATTGCCACCAAATCAAAATTGAAAAAAAAAAAAAAAATACACATACTTTTGGTGTTACTGTTGTGAACTCCAACTTTAAATCTTGAAATGAGTGGCTCTAAATTCTCTGACAGAAGCACACTAGTTGTTCTTAAATCATAACCAACTTGAGGCCATTGTTCCTGCAAATAAAACATACCTTCCACAATTCCCATTAACACTTTTAACCTTTTCTTCCATTCAGGAACTGAGCCTAATAGCCAAATCTCCACATTCTGTGCTTGTGTCCATTCTGCAACAATTGCCCTCATTTTTCTGTCACTACACCAACCAATAACTTGAACCAAGTTCTTATGACATAACTGAACAAGAACTTTGCATTCTTTTTCAAATTTCTCTGCATCTTCCCTTGAAATATTTTCCTTATAAATTTCTATTCTGACTTCACTTCCATTTCTCATTTTTCCTTTGTATATATCAATTCCTTCACTCCCCACCACCAAATTTTCTGCCGAAAACCGATCGGTTGCTGCATTTATCATCGCTGGTGTAAATTTATGGTCTTTCTGTAGTTGTTTTGGTAAATAATCTGGTCTTATAAAACATAACCAACCAAAACAAGTTACTGTTATGATTACAAATATTGGAAACCCAAATAATAAAAATATAGCCTTGATTCTGTAATTACTATGACTTGGAAGAAGACCTGAATTATAAAAACTAGATACATTAAACCTCTGAAAGAAGTGAGAATCAGAAATTTTAATTTCTGAAAAATAATTATAGGAAAGGTTGAGAAATGTAAGATTAGAAAGAGAAGTGAAACTTTGAATAGGAACATCCCCTGTTAGAGCATTAAGACTCAAATCAAGAGAATGAATTTGAGTACATAACAAAACATCTGTTGGGAAATTACCCTTTAAGGAATTATTTGCTAAATCAATTGATAAAATGGTTAAAGGGCAGTATTTCCAGAAGAAATTGTAGGACAAGTATAAAGGTACAATCTTTGGACGGTTTCTTAAGTCAATTTTAGGGAATGATTCAATGCAATTAGGGTTTTTGGATTCGTTGCAGAGATGACTAGCAACAATGGTATACTTGAAAATTTCATTTAAGTCAGAAAGAGAAAAATTGCAGTATCTAAGAGATGGGTTTTGGAGACAGTTGTTGGAGATTGTGGTGTTGAAGTCCGGTGGTGGTTTTAAATTTGCAAGATCTTCAACTACTGTTGCAGCAAATGTTGCAGAAATTGTCATCATCAAAAGGATTGCAGAAATGGAAGCCATGAGTATAAGACCTTCAAATGAATGCTTTTGAAATTTCAAAATTTATTTATATAAGGTAGTTATAAATCAATTCTTTTTTTTTTTTTATTTAAAGAAATTAATAACTAAGCAATCCATGTGTACCCGTTAGTTAGAATCATATTTTTTTGGCAGTTTTTATTTTCACTTTGTGACAATGGTTGCATGACACTAACTTTCATAGTTTCCAGTCAAAATGCAGTCAAAATTAAAACACTATATAATTAAGAGTTAAACACCACTCAAATAGTTAGTTTTGCAGAAAAAACACAATAAAATTCGTTAGCTTGACAAAAATTAAGGTAATTTGGTCAATCTGGTTCTTGACCATTCCTTGTGCCGTTTTGGATAGTTTCAATTTGTTGTTTGGATTTGTTTGAGGAAGAAGAGTAAGTTAATACCTATAATAACTAACCTAACTACGCACATAAGAAGTGGAGAAGTGGTTCCTTCTAAAATGGAGAGATAGGCGGGTGATGATTAGTTGGGTATGAGATCAACTGATAACTAACTATCCATATTAATTGTAACTATGAAGCTTATGTCTTCCTGTAGAAGGGACAATATATGCAGCCATTTTTCTTCAAAGTTGTAATATTTTTTTCTTTTTTGGACAGTGACAGAAAGCACCCTCGGGCCCACACTATTCATCATCGGTGTTGGCATACGCGGCGCACCGCACCGTAGAACATTAGCGCTTGCTGTTTTAACTCTACGCTGGATCCTCACTAAGTACATCAATATGGAGAAGTAAAAAGTAGTTGTAGCTATGACTAAGCTCCAAATCAAACTATGGACGACTAAGCTTTGAATCAGACTATGGACACATCGATGGTTCATAAACAGTTTTCTTTTGTTTTGCCTTTTATCACACTATTAAGCAATAGTGATGCAATGAAACTATGATCAAAGGTTGGATAAAAGAAATTCATTCCACATAATTCTTTTAATGTTTATTTATTATAATACAAACAATTCATAAAATTAGCAATTAAAAAAAATAAAATTATCCATTCCTTGTTAAATAAGAATTTACAAGAAATAAATTAGATTAGCATCTAAAACTAATTAAAGAGCATTGGTTAGCACTAGCTAAAATTAGGGAAAACATTAACACCTAATTAACACATGCCCTATTACTCAACAAACAAAACAACATCAGTTTCAGAGCAGCAAAAATTGAACCCTTTTGACTGACAAAGATTCTTTCTTTTTTATTTACAAAAAATTAATGTCAACCATCGGTTCCCACCAGCAGGATCTTCTCAATCTCATCCATAATCAACGGTGTTGATTGCATTAATTCTTGATCATTTGCTATGGTTTCAAGATAATTTCTCGACACCAAACATTTCTCTTTTGAGTACAATTTCTCTTCAACCGTTGAAGATGCAAGAAGAGTTTGGAGTTCATTTTTACCCAGTTCCTCCTTTTCCTGCATTATTAATACTAATAATTAGCGTAAAACCAAATCTCTGTTGACGAGCAATGCGTACGAGAATTTAGTCAGGGAAGTGCCTAATTAGCGTAAAACACTCTGAAACAGAATTTCAGAAATTAATTAAGTAGAAATACCTGATGTATTGAGTCCATGTGTTGAAGGACTTTAACCTGAGCTTGTAAGAACTTAACATACTTAAAAGCAGATTGAAGCATTTCAGCTGTATTCATTTTAGTTCCTCCTGGAATTAACTTCCCAAGCTCTTGAGTTTTTTCTGTTATCTTCCTTCTTCTTTCGCGAGCCGCAATGGTCTGTGCAGACACACTACTTGCTTTCTTCACATTGCTCTCATCACTCTCACTCCTTCCTACACTGAAAGTAACTGACGCTGGAGCCTCAAATTTCGGCAGTTCTACCAAAACCGGAGCTGCTGCTGATTGAATCTCCGGTAGCAGAACAGAGTTTGCGACGTACGAGCCATCAAAGAAACTGGATGAGATAAATGAATTGCAATTCTCTAATAAGCTTTTGTGCCGTTTTGGATAGTATAAGTTGTCGTAGTGATGATCATAAAGGTCTTCCAGTTGAACTTGAGGAGGAAAAAGATCAGGTGAAAGGGAAATTTCAGTGTCAGAAGGAGAAGAAGAAAAGTATGGAAGAAGATTGGTGTAGCTATCAGATGAGTAATAAAGAAGCTCATCTAATTCAGATAAACTCGATGAATTATTATCTGAAATGGTGAAATCACTGTCATAGCAAGCAAAAACCTCTTGTTGGGAAATTTGTGGGTAAAAGGAGGGACCAAAATCTGAATAAAAGCTAGAAGAAGAAGCCATATCTATAGTAGAATCTGAAAAGATATATACATTTATGTAAAATATAACCGTTAAAAGACAGAATCAAGAAGACACGTATAGATACCTGTAGAGAGAAGGAAGATTGAATGTCCAATTTACTAGTTGAATTAACAAACAAACAAACAAACAAACCTTAACAAAATCAAATAAGATAATTTTGGAAAGTAATATTTTATAAGAGAGAAGAAGTGGAGGAGTGGGGTAGTTAGGTTTTTTTAGGGAGAAAAAAGTGGGATTAAGATTAACAAACTCTCCTAATTAATTGCCCACTCACTAATAATCAAAAATTCTATAACTATAACCGTTTCTTACCTACAAATGCATGGCGGCTGCTTCTAAGTTGTAACGTTCCTTCTTTTCTCTGTGTTAGTGTAACGTTCTTAATTTCTTAACCATTCAACATGTTTTAAATGTCAGTAATATATTATAGTTAAAAATATACTAAAACTTCATAAAACATAATTCATAATTAAATAATCAAAATTAAAATTATTTTTCTGCCAAAATTGCAATGCATAAAATATTCGCACCAAACATAATGTCATCTAAATTATTTGATTTTTTTTAATTGTAGTACAATTTTTTTTTAACATTCTTATTATTGTTGTGGGAATGTCACTTAGTTTTTTTTTTTATTTTTAAATGTAAACGTAAAATGTAATTGCGTTAAAATTCGGTAAGAAGAGTTTTCTTACTTTTAGTTAGAGACGTTGCCCGGTTAGAATCCGGATTAGTCAATATTCGTAGCATGACTTAGTGTTTGAAACTTACGGAGATTCAACTCAAAAAATCATGTGATTCCTCGAATTGAATAGCAATTTTGACAATACAAACAATTCATAACACTGACAATTAAAGAAAATAAAATTAATCCGCTCCTTAATAAATAAGAAATTTACAAGAAATAAACTAGATTACCATCTGAAACTAATGAAGGAGCATCCGTTAGCACCTAGCTAAAATTAGGGAAAACATTAGCACCTAATCAACACGTGCCCTGTTACTTAACAAACAAAACGACATCAGTTCTACAGCAACGAAAATCTACAAAAAATAAAAACAAAATTATGATGTTATTTTACTTACCTAAAATATAAAATTAATTGGTAAAGGGATTTCAAGGACTAGCTTAGCTTTAATAGTTGGTGGTCACGAATTTGAATTTGAATAAAAGAGAGTCACACTTATTTATGTGCCCGTGTGTTAATTAATTAGAAATTTTGAAGAGTGCATGTAAAATTTTATATTATCTAATAATTACTTTTTAAAAAAAAAAAATCTAATAATTATTTTTAACATTTAATAAATAAATAAATCAAAACAATATGATCATGTCAATTCACTAATTAGTTATATCAATTATATAACTATAAATATTCAATTGTTAAGTTATTTAACCAATTAACTAAAACCGAATTAAGAGCATCATAACCTGGAAGGACAATGATACTTATGTGAGATCCATTTGAAATAAAAATTGGTGTCAAAATCATACTAAAATGTCTTTCACTAAAAGCATGCACAATGAAAATGACATTTTATGAGTTCAATTTTAATGTTATTTAAATTATATTAAATAAATAAATATATTTATTATTTAAAATAAAAATCACATGTCATATTTTATTTGTCTTTTAATTGTATCCTCAAAAATACTCAAATGACAATTTAAGTGAAGCGGAATTATGTTTAATGGAAACATCAATGAACAAAATTAAGGTAAAAAGTGTTAAATTAGATAAAAGGTAGGTAAAAAGTGTTAAATTAGATAAAAGGTATGTAAAATTATGCGAATTTAAGTTTTAGAGGGTTCATACTGATTTTTCAGAAAATATTAAGTTGAAGCCTTTGTTTTTATAAACTTGCTTTTTAATTACGTGCAAGTGAATAATCGTTTGATATATGTATGTATATTTATTAATTTTTTTATATTGATTTAATTTATTATTTTTATATATAATATTTTTATTTATGTTTTATGAGATATATATGATTTTCATATGTATATGATATTTATTGTAATTATTATATTTATCAAAAAAAATTATAAAAAATATTGACATATATTCAATTTTTTTTTTTAAAAAAAAGTACTAAATACTTGTAATTATTTATAAATAAGAGAATATTTTATTTTTTACTTTCAGCTATTAGTTTGATAAATTTTATATTCTTATGTTAACTAAAAACATTAATTATAAGATTCACTTTTTTTAATAGTAATATTATTTATTAGTTACTTAATAATTTATGATATTTTTTATATCTATTTATTGAAAATATTATAAATAAAATATTTATAAAATCAATCAAATTTAAATTTAATATTATTGAATCAAGCACACAAGGAAATAACAAATAAAAATTTTTTACTTTAAATATGTCATTATTAAATACTTATAACAAAAATTTTCAATCAATCTAATTATTCTATTATTGTTATTATCACTTTTTTAATTAAATATAATTATTAGAAAAATAAATATTATAATAATTATGATATAGTATGTATTATTTAATTTTTAAAAATAATTATTAATTTAAATTTAAATTAAGAATTAAAAATATTAAAATAATACAAAAATAAAAATTTAATTTTATTGAATTTTAAATAATAAATTTAATTTTTAGTTCTTAATTAGGAAAAGGTAATGTTATTTATAATTTAAAATGTATCAATGAAATTGAAAATTAAAAATGTATTAGTTTTTGAAAAAGTAAATTAGAAATCTTAATATGGACATTTTTAGTAGATTAGTTTTCTAATTATGTGCAATGCACATATGTATTTAAAATACTTATTAATTTTTCATATTACTTTAATTTTTAATTTAATATATAGTATTGACTTTAGATTGAATTTGTATTTGTTAATCTTATTACATTCATTAAAATAAATTGCGAAAATGTTAAACTACATTCAACAAATTTAAAAAGAATCTATTACATCCTTACAATTGTTTATAGTAACACAATATTTTATATTTATACTTTTAGTCATTAATTTAATAAATTTTATATTCTCACTATTTTTCATGAACTCGTTTCATTACAAAATATAACTCATAAAAATTTAATATTTTTAGAAGTAGTATTATTTAATTAATTGCTTGAAAATTTCAAATATATTTTCTTCTACTTTATTTGAATTATAAAATAAAATAATTTATTCCAACCATAAAAAAATATTCTTACCGACACAATCACATTGTCGTAAAGTTAAACAAATTTAAATAGAATTATTATAATAATTATAATATAACATGTATTATTTAGTTTCATTAAAGAAATATTACTTTTAATTTTCAATTTGAAAATACTATTTGCAATTTAAATATAGCCAATTACATTTAAAATAAAAAAAAAATATTTCAGTGAATTAATTATTTTATGAAAAATGTAATTTAAAAATTCTAGTAGGGGCATTTAGTTAGAAATATTCTCCCTCATTCATTTACTGCTGCTGCATAATAAATATTTACTACTACTTCTTAGTTTCACATAATAAATATTTAAAAATATTATTTGCAATTTAAAATCTAATCAATTAAATTCAAATTTCTCTTTATTAAATTATTGTTTTATGAAGATATATGAAATGTAATTTAGAAAGTGTAGGAGGAATATTTTAGGTAGAAATGTTTCTCTTTATTTCCTCATTTGTAGATACTATAGAAATTAGTAGGGATTCATCAAACTAATTATTTTTATTATTTTCTAATTGAGTGTTTTGTTATTTGATTGTTCAACAGTTTGTTTATTTAGGATATTAATCATTTTCCTAATTTTTTTTTTCAACATATTTAAAAAATTTTAAATTCCTAAAGAAATTAATTAACCATGCTAAAATTGAGATTCAAAAAATCCGACAAAGAAGAACTAAAAATTATTCAAATTCATTCCAACAATTTTTTTAACCATAAAATATCACCGGAACTGTTACAGGCCGTTCTAAAAAATGTGGCCAGAGTTGTTTGAGAACTCTTTAATTAGCATTTTGAGTAGCTTCCCTAAATGGATGTAGTTCTTTTTGAAGAAATGGATAGAGAGAGGCGATATCTGTCACTGTGGAGCAACTGAAAAAACTATTGGCCCCTCTCTTGAAGGCGGGAAATTTCTTCAGCTCTCTCTCTCCACCAGAAAGCGGGAGTAGTAGAATTCTGCCTACGCGATTCTTTGAGCTTCCTCCGGAGAGAGAATGCCAATTTCTCTAATGAATCACTTCATTCTCCTTCCCAAGCGCTTTCTCGCCCACAACCATTTGCAGGCACCGATAGTACACACAAGAAGATTTTTGCCCATTCGTTCTCGCTTTCTCTCTTACTCTGCCATTTCTGGTTTCCAAATTCTACAATCAGGTTAACCTCTTCCTCTTTCTTTCCTTTATATGTGCAGCAATAGTATTTTTTTTTTTCCTTTAATTTTTTTTTTTTTTTGAGAAATTTTCTATTATTATTGATTGAAGCTGATGGGAAGAATTTAGAAGAGGATAAAGTTAGGATCTTGATGCAGAAAATGGAGTTTCTGGGGATTAGTTATGATGATTCTTGCATACCGGGAAATTTTTGTCTTTTACTCTGTCCAAAGGTAACCCCATTTCTTCATAGAGCCTATATTTATCCACACGCCCAAACCTCTCATGATGGTGTTTTTCTTTTGCTGCAAACTTTTGGGTCATGTTTATTGGGCATTACTGATAATTCATTCGATAATTTACCCCTTATTTAATGTTTGTTTGATTCACTTTAGGTTTTTGGTATTGTAGTGCAACGGTGGGAAATCAATAGAGAGGAGTTTGTCTCTGCATATCATCCAAGACTCGTAAGCTGTTTACGCAAATGTTTTCTATGTATCCTGTAGATTCATTTTGTTGTTTTTGTAGGTTTAGTATTTACCAATTTTTCAAGTTTATGATGGGATATTTGTAGGGAATTCGCAATGTGGAGGTGTTATCGTCCTTGCTGTGGATGGGCTGGACAGGTGACGCAATGCATGTGTTTATTATGGTCTGTTCAGGCTCCAGAGACATTAGAAAGTGAGTAAACCTCAAACCGTTGATGACTGTTTGGTTGTAGGCCTTTGCTGATAGCCGAGTGACAAATGAAGGAATGAACAAAAACTTCAAAGTCAGTCCCTCTCGGCAAACAACAGCAGAGGGTATAGTGCTAGAACCTCTTGATGAGAAGGTATTAGCATTGATTTTGTTTGTTTCCCCATCACTCATACTATTATTCTATGGTTGTTTATTATGTCAAAAAGTTCTTATGGATACATTTAATAGTGATGTGCTTAAAAGGTTGCAAGTTCAACAATCTGTTTAGCCATGCCTGTACTTGTTAGAAGATGACTGGAATCATTTAAGTGAAAAATTTACATTCAATGCGTTTTCTGATATCTTGCTTAGCAAAATGAAGATTGGGAATCACTAAGTTAAGAAATGAATATTTCCAAACTTAAGATGCATGCAATTTACTTCTCACCTTTTTCATTCAATTATTTACTTTAATGAGTTCTTAGAGCTGGTTTCACGTTATTGAAATTAACCATAATCTTTCTTCTTTTTCAGCTGATTGCATTTTTTGCTGATAGAATGATATCTAAAGAAACGTTGCAGAGAAATTCAGTTATGCGGATAGCTGGTAATCAGGTACATGAAGTTTGTTGACTTTACCATTTTGTTGCCTGTAATTTAATTTAGTATGCAATTATTATGTAGGTCTCTGTGATGAATGGTGCTTGACTTATTTGGAACTTGCAATATGAAAGGAAACGTGAATATTGATAAAATCTTTGGCACAAATGCTTAAGTACTGTTGTGAAATTACCTTAATTTATGGTCTGATGCTTCTTTTTCTCCTTTGGGCAATTATATTCTCAAATGCTGTGCTAGGAATTCTGTTAGGACTATATTTTTATCATCATCCACTGTAAGGAATGGGTGGGAGAACTATGATTTGCCTCCCAGTCAATTCTGGTACCAATGTTGGCCATACAATTCTGCTAAGGTTGTTGCAGTTTCCATTCACTGTTGAATTTTCCTTTTGGCTGGAACTTACTAATTCTTTTACTTTCAGTGGTGTTTGACCATTGTTCTTGATTTCTATCCTTACTTCATACATGTTTCACTCTCACTTCATAGAACTATCAAATTGTGGAAGACTGACATGCAGATTGGAATATAAAATAATTGAATGGGTTTTAATCTAAAGAAGTTCAGTGTTTTGACCCTGCTATGTTCTTTTTAATCTTCCATATCTTGTCAAATCTCCTTATTATTGGAACTTTAAAAAAAAAAACTATATCTGTTTCTTGTAGCACTCTTCTTTTACAAATATGTTTCACTATCATCTTAATGATTTCTCTGCATTACTTGAACATTGAGATTCCAACATTTTCTAACTACTGCTTGTTACAGGCTAGAATTGCGTTTACATATAAACAAAATGGAGTGCTAGTCGGTTGCAAGTATCGGACCATTCAGAAAAATTTTTGGCAGGTAACTATGTTGCCCTAAATTGGATTTTTAATCTGAGATGTGATGATAGTGCTGTTACCCAAGACTTTTTTTTTTTTCCTTATAAATTTAAGAAAAGAAGGGATGAAGAACAAATCACATAAAATTGCATTTATAGTGTATTGCTTCTTTTAGATTTCTGTAGGAGAAGGCTACAGATCAACATGTGTACATGTCAACCTACACAGTTTGCAAAATTATCTTCTATTCTTCTTAACAATCACATTTCCATGCTACCACACTAAGCTATATCGGAGTATAATAGAGTATCAGGATGTAGAAAGAAAATAAACTAAAACAATGTAGTCAGTCTGTATGTATTGATTATATTTGTTTTGTACAAAGGCTTCAATTTCCCTGCTTTGTACCTGTTTATATGTTGTAATAGGTAATTTGCCAAATTTGCATCGTTGTTTATATTTAAGGGGAATATAAAAATGAAAAGTTATATCTGGAGCACGAGGACGAATTCTTAACTTATTGAACTAGACAATCAAATTTCATGGTCACAACTTGATATTTATAAACCAGAATGCAATTGTTCTAACTCAAATCACATTTCTCTGTGTTTTTCTTTTCTTTTTTTTTTTTTTCAGGATAAGGGCACAGAAAAATGGTTATATGGGCTGGATGACATAAAAGAAGCCACTGAAATTATCATAGTAATTCTGCCACCTTATTTGCAATTTTTAACTGTTTATTTAATCTCTCTCTCTCTCTCCTCCTACTGCCATTCGATGACTTAATTTATTTAATGCTGTCAAAGGTTGAAGGCGAATTAGATAAACTTTCAGTGGAAGAAGCTGGCTTCTTTAATTGTGTAAGCGTTCCTAGTGGTGCACCACAAACTGTTTCAGAAAGGGATTTGCCATCATTGGAAAATGTATGAAGTGAGACTTCTTTATAAGCATTTATTTGCTACAGAAGTTTATTAAATTATATAGAATTATAGACACACCTTTGGATCTAACATAATTACCTTTCTTATTGATATCCTTTTTCTCATTTCATTTGTGTGTGGATATTTGAAGCTAGGACAAAGCATTTCAGTATCTCTGGAACTGCAAAGAGTATTTGGATAAGGCAAGCACCTTTTTACAGTACCTGAGTTGATAATGCAGGAATACTTTGAGCTTTTTCTATTTTTAAATTTTTTTTTTTTTGGTTGTAATCTTTCAGGTTTATCGCATTATCCTGGCGACTGATGGTGATGCTTCTGGGCAAGCCTTGGCTGAAGAATTAGCACGCCGGCTTGGAAAAGAAAGGTATGAGTAGCACATGGTTAAGGGTTTATGAATTCTGTTTAAGAGTTTTAAAGCATGCAAAAACTCCTCTTTGTTAAAGCATTAAAATTTTGCTTTTCGGCGAGGAGCTATTCTGTTTATAGTAAAACTGTATGAAGAGAAATTAATCACTTCATTGGGATTTAAGACTGTTTGGCTTTCAAGAGCTTCTAGGGTTCAGAATGTTGTCCTTTGGTACTCTGTTTCGACTTGATCAATGTAAAGTAGATGTTTCGTTTTCTTTTGTTAATGCCTACTGGTTTTTCTTGCATAATCGTTGAACCTTGCTGTTATATTTTATGTAGCATATATCACCAAAGAGATCACTACAAATTATGATAACTTGATATTTAGCATATAAGTTCCAGAGACCAAAATTCATTCTTCACTTTTCACTCCACCAGTATATAATATCTAAAAATAAATTGATTCTGTTATATTCTTCTAATCAATTGTTTGTTTCAGATGTTGGCTGGTACAGTGGCCAAAGAAAGATCAGTCCGGGTACTTCAAAGACGCAAATGATGTTAGTTCTTGTCCTTTCAGAAGTCAGCTTATGAATTTGCAATTTGGCCTAGGATGTTACAGAATATTTTATTTGCTGATCTTCGGCATATAGTAATTTATTCAAGCGAAAGAGTCTGTAATGTGTATGTTTTGTCCTTGTGGTGTTTCTTGTCACAGGTTCTGAAGGGTTTAGGACCAACTTCTTTGAGGGAAGTGATTGAAGCAGCAAAACCATATGATGAGACAGTGGATCAAGTGATCTAAAGCCATTTTTTCTTCACAAAACACATTGAAAGAAAAATTTATAGAGGTTCTTTGTAATACAAGGCTAGTATAAATTTTGGATCATTACATTTGTTAGTCACAAGGTGAGTCTTGACACTACTTTAAAGTTATCTCCGCGTGACCGAAGGATTATGGGTTCGAGCCATAGAATGAACCTCTTGCAGCAAATGTTGGGTAAGGCTGCCTACATTACAGCTTGATAATTTTATGAATCAGTGCAATTTGTCATCTGATGAGATGTGGAAAAGTAGTGGAGATGGATATGAAAGAAAGAACATATGATGAATGTGAGATTGAGTAATTATTTTGAAGAACTGTTAATAGATTTCTGGTAGTTTAATTTTTAAATTTTTTGAGAAGGAATTATATTCTTTTTGAAAGAGGAACAAATCTTCAATGCATTTGATAGGTTTGATAATGGTTAACAAGAATGTTGAGTATATAAACTCAAACCTTAACACGTTTATAATGAATGAAGGATTTAGCAACAAATAGCACCCTCATTTGAGTTCATACGACTTCAATAAACAAATCAAAATGGCCTTCTAATAACATGCTATGATCATACCAAATTCTGAAAAGGAATTATATTCTTAAAACTTTGATTGAAGTCAACTCATATTCATCTTTTAACTAATAAAAATAAGCTCTTAATATTGTATTAAATTATTATTTTAATTTTGAAATAAAAATAAAAATAATGGATTTACTTATTATATTTACCTAGTTGAGATTTATCTTTTCTGATGTAGAAAATCTATTCCATAACGTTACTATTATACTATTTTAATTTAATAATTGATTAATCTAATAAATTAAATTTAATGATAAATTAGTTTAATAAAATTAAAAAATAAAAATTAAAGAATTTTTTTTTTATAAAAAAAATAGAGAACAAAAAGGTTCCTATTTAGACAGGAGTCAACCAATTTTATGGGATATATATATATATAGTCATAAAGTGATTTTTAAGCGTCAAGCATGACCTCGTTATAGACATAAAGTGATTTTTACGTAACTTGTTGCATAAGCATCATTTTAAATAGAAGTTCTTAATTGTTAAGAAATTATATATATGAATATGTTATTGGAAATAATTAAAGAATGTGAATAAGTTAAGTTTTTAGGCTTGTTTACATTCGGTTGACGTAAACGAAACAGTGTTTAGGATTTTTGATGTCGCTACCGATAAAACGTCGGTAATGCGAACAATTTAAAAGAAATGGTTTGTAAGAATGAATGTTTTGGAATATAAAGAAATGGTTTTAACATTGAATGTTTTGGAATATAATGAATGTTTAATTGTTTTGAAACCCTAAAACTACAACGATGTCGTAAGATTTTGGCTTCGCCATCCTCGAGGTTCTGGAGTCGATTTCGGGCGACGACTGGGTCGTGAATATTTTTTGAACCCGATTTTGCCGAAACTTTAAATATTGTTTTTATTAATTATTTTAAGGTTTAAAGTGAAAGAAAATGAGTTAAATGAAATGGTTTTTGCAGCAAACAAAAAAAAAAGAAAAGGAAGGAAAGAACAAAAAGTAGATTTTAAGATATTTTGAATAATTTAAGTGAAAATGAAGTAGAGGTGTATAGGTAAGTTTTGGATTTTGTTCCAGGAGTCAATAGGGGCTAAATGAAGAGGTGAAGATGTGGAAAAGGGTAGGAAAACAGAAGGCTCGAAGCCAAACCAGAAAAGAGAAGAAAGAGAAAGAAAAGAGAAAAAAATGGAAAGAAAGCTTGGTTCTATAGCTTCCATGTAATCCCAGTAAGTGTTAGAAGAGATTAGAAGAGAGAGAGAGAAGGAAGAAAAAAGCTAGAAAGAAAGAAAAATAGAGAAAACAGTAGGGTTTTGCAGAAACAGACAGTGAGAAAAAGAAGAAAATCTATCTTGCATGGGTTACTTTAGGGTTTTAGGATAGCTTAAGCGTGTTCTTGGGAAGAGATTGGTGGCGAGAAACGGCCGGAAAACTACTGGAAAATCGCCTGGAAGTTGGTTCCAGAAATAGGAAAATCGGGTAGATTTCTGGGTCTCAGGAAGAAGACGATCAAAACGGCAGCACAGGCTGCGTTTTGATGAAAATTTCCTCCTGGGTACCTAAATTTGGTAAAATTACATTTTGACCCCTAAAGTTTATAATTTAATGCAATTTAGTCCTTCCAAAAAAAATTTTTTTAATTGTTTTCAATTTAGTCCTGCTAGATTTATTTCCTAATAGATTACATTTTGACCCCTGAAGTTTTAACACGTTTTCAAATAGATCCTTCTAAAGTTTTAATTGTTTTCAATTGGGTCCTTCCGCCCAAATTAAATTTAGAAAATTATATTTTGGCTCCTAAACTTACTGCCGCATTTCAATTATGCCCCCTGGAAAGTTTAAAATCTTTGCAATTTAATCCCTCTGCCTAAATTAAGTTTTGAAAACTATATTTTAACCTCAGAGCTTATCGTCAGACTTCAATTAAGTCCAGAAAACTTTAAATAACTATTCAATTGAGTCATTTTTTTTAAATTGAATTTATTTTACTGTTTGGACTAATTGGCTAATAAATTAAGTTTGATATTATAGATATTTTTAAATATGATTAATATTTGATAAATTAAGTTTGGAAAATAATTTACATGATATTTTTAAATGTTTTTAATATGAAAAATATATGTTTTAAGTTAAAATTCAAAGGGAGTAAAATTAATTTGTTATGAAATCAAGTTCATAAAAACGGAATAAATGTTTAATTATGCATCATATTATATATGAATTGTTTATATGATAATTTGCATATTTGTTATGCTTTATAATATAGGAGCATCGAGTGTTAAAGGGGGACGGGTAAACAATCCGAGATCCAACCTAGCTCACAGCTTTAAGGTAAGTATAAACTTACTAATTTTGTTTGTGAATTGTGATATTTATAAAATGATGAATATTATTGAAATTGAACTGTTTGGACTGGTACTGAAACCTGGTCACTTGATTTATGTGATATTAATAATATATGATTATTGAATTATTTGGACTGATATTGAAACCCGGTCAATTGACTTATTTGCTTTGAATATATGATTATTGAACTGTTAGAACCGGTACTGAAACCTGGTCATTGAATTCATTAGATATTGAATATTGTAATTTTGGTCAATGAGTCAGTATTGAAATCCGACCAATTGACTTATTGAGATTTGCTATTAGATATATATACTGTTTGGATAGGTATTGAAACCCTATTATTGGATTATATGAAATATTGTGATAAATGTTCATATGTCATGTCAGTGCATTCTTACAGGACTTAATTAAAGCCATTGTGATCGTCATGACCAGTATTTGCAAATTTCACGAAAGAAACCTATAGGTTTCTATATGAATTGACGGATGGACCTTCGGGTCAATATATTGCTACAGATGGACCTTCAGGTTAATATATTACTACGAATGGACCTACAGGTCAATATATGAATATGAAATAACCTATGAATCATTCAGGTCTAATGTTTCTAATTGACCTATGAAAAATTCAGGTCTAGTGTTACTGGCTAGTTATTGTC
The DNA here is from genome assembly GCA_948099555.1 of Croton setiger. Lineage (NCBI taxonomy): Eukaryota > Viridiplantae > Streptophyta > Magnoliopsida > Malpighiales > Euphorbiaceae > Croton > Croton setiger. The sequence continues at coordinate 6,649 of CANUEY010011124.1, read as the reverse complement.
ATATGCTCTGTAAAATTCTCAGGCACAGTACTTGACTTGATGGATCCTAGGGAAACGGAATCCTATGAAATAAGTCTGTCATCGACAGGTTTAATGTATGATTTTGAATTGTGAATTATTATCTTGTTTTATATTGTTTTGGTTTATAATTGCTGGGAATGCAACTCATTAAATTGCAATTCTATGATTTCAAGTTTTTGTTTGGCAACTGACAGCGTCAGTTCCACCTTCTTTCTGCTCAGGTCGGTCAGCTGAAGTCTAGGATCTTTCTCTCTCGCATTTGCATCATTCGTTTAGTTTTGTCATATAGATTTATGTTATATGATATATACATTATTAATAAGACATGTAATAATGAGTTTAAAAGTTATAGTAGATAGTATATGACATGACATATGCATTGTAATTTGTCATTGCATCGCATATAGAGTTTCTAATATGTAAATTATGTCAATGTGTTTGGTTTAGCTTATAAACTATGTAAACTTATAGCATGGTAGTGGTGATTATTGTATATAAATTCATAAGCGGTAAGTTATGATTGAGACTTGCAATAATTGGGTCTAAAAGTCATAGTAATTATTAAGTAACATATTATATGTTATAAAAAAAAATATATCACTGTTTTAAATAACGCATATAGGCTATAAGTTGTTACATATATACTATCATATATATCATATATGTATTGTATTGTCATATATGGTAGTGTATAGTTAATATATATACCACTGTTATGATTAAAAGAATCATGTTGAAGCATTTAGGGAGCCAATGTTATGTTTTCATTTTAAGTTTAATTGGAATATAAATGGTATTAATATATATATGATACATACACCACTAATATGTAATTGTATATATGATATATTTGAGTATATATGACATTATATATTTCATAACTATAACTAGTATATATATTTAATGTAAACTAGTATATATAGTTCATATACTATACATTGTATATATAATAGTATATATAATTGATGTAATCCAATATATATATTATATATGTAGTATATATACAAATATATATTATTTATATATACTACTATATATACCATATATATATTATATATAACAGTATATATAGTACATAAATACCGGTATATATACCATAAAATATATGTCAGTATATATAAATCATATATACTAGTATATATACCATATACATTGTATTTATACAATATATTTGATTTGTTTTCTATTTGATTTGATTTCATGTAGTAGATATGTGAAGAAAAAGACAATGTTAAAAAGCCTCCAAAACAGCCTAAAGTTCAAAAAATAACAGCTAAAAAATCTGATATAACGCTTGAGGCGGTTACTTTTAACTTTGGAATTCCATCATCTCAACTATCTCAAAATAATGAAGAATGAGGACTGCTATATAACAATGTAAAGAAAAATTTGATGTAATACTAGTTGAAATAGTACACTATTAAAAAAGCAATTTATATCATTATTTGATGTAATATCCTGAAATTATTAGTGGTTTTATCATTTTTTAATGATATTATTGAGTATATACATAGAAAAATGCAAATTATATATAATTGAGAATATATAATATAAATATATTAGTTAAGCAAGTATATATGACATATGTATACCAATATATATGGCAATATATATATGCCAGTAATATGAGAGTATATATAACACATATATGACAGTATATATATATTATACATATATCAATATATACTTCATATATCAGTATAAATGACTTCATATACTAATATATATAATAGTATATACGACATATATATACCAGTAAATAAATCACAAATACTAACAAAATATGCATTAAATACAATTACATATATGTATATAAAAAATTAGTCTTCAAAATATATGTACAATTTGGAACAAAAGGAAAAAAATTTATTAGAAAATAAATGAAAATAATCGGGTGGTAAAATTGGAAAACTGCAAATGATATACAATTAAGTATACATAATCCAACAAAAAAGCCAAAACTTGTCTCTGATCTTTCACCAATAGATGGAATACGTGACTTCTTAGGACTTCCAACTGGGCTTTTAACATAGGACGGTAAATTAGAAATTTTGAAACATAAATTGGAATTTCATCTAATTATCAAACACCACAAGTACATCTTTTACTTCTTATATCAACAAATCTAAATGTTTTACTATATACAACTTGATACTTGTGATTACAGATCCCTAGAACATTCAAAACAAAAGTAATTAACATTTTAGGAATGGAAATATATAGACAAGGTTATATATATATGCTAATGTATGTATGTCAAGTATATAACGATATATATAAGTCATATATACTATATATATCAAGTATATATACCAATATATATAAAGCATATATACTTAACATATTTGGTATATATAGTAGTTTATGTGTCATATATATACTAGTATATTTAGTACATAAAACAGAATATAAATGAATGAAGTATATGTAGATCATATATAATCGTATATATAATTCATATCTCATTATAAATGACTTCTATATAATCGGTATATGGAAGTTTTTATATCACACACATACACCAATAAGTATATCATATATACTAGCAATACATGAATTAAATACAGTTATAAACAAAGATCAAAATCAATACATCAAACTACATCAAAAAAAAAATACAGATCAACTAACAAGGTCATTGAAAATCATGAGCAATGAACAACATAAAGTTTAGAGTTAGAAAAATCAAAATGCAAAATAAGAAATATGAAATGAAAATTTCAACATCAGTAATCTGAAAAACTGTAACTGATAAAATTTCAGTGAAATTTCAAACAACAACAGATTAATTTCGACTCTTGAATTAAAGCTTAATGTCTTCTGACAATGAAATAGAGACAAATAAATTGAAAGATAAATGAAAAAAAAATATAATAAGAGATGAAACAGGATAAAGTGAAGAAATTGAAAAAACTGAAGAAATAAGAAACAAAAACAGAAACAATCTGGAAGAATAATAGGCAATTTTTAATGATAGTAAAACAATTGGAAATAAACTTGAAGAATCATAAAATTTGAGATACAGCAATCGTAAAGAATGTGGATTCTTCAGTTCTACAAATAGAGGGAATTGGAAAACATATTCAGTTAATTATTTTTATGAGTTAAATAAATAAAAGGGTATTTTTAGTCCTTTATTAATAAAATATGCTATTTTATTAATTTCTCAAACCGTATGCTATTTTATTTTTAAAAGTAAAAATATGTATCATATGCTGTCATTTCTCTTATATTAAGTAGTTTATTATTATTTGATCAGAGTAATTTACATCACAAGTTAATTTGAGACTTTGAATAAGAGTGGGGTAAGAATACTTGACTAACAAGAATTAGGATTTAATAAATTTAAATCTCTATACATATGACTAATAACTTCTTTATTTTATTTGTGTCTTATATCAAAAGAGAGCCTTTTTCTTTTGTGTTTCCCTTCTCTCCTCATGATTGATTTTTTATATGAATTTTTCAATTGACATGCTTTTAATAAGAATTGATAATTATTAATATTTTGTTGTATAGATTGTGTAGAAATATTTTCTCCTTTTCAATTTATGCTTAGGACTAATTAATTTATTATTTTGATTTTGCAAAAATTTTAATGGTTGAAAATCTTCATTGATCTTCAAACAGTTCAGCTCAATAAATTCTTACATGATAAAATATGTTATTTTGGTGGTTAGTTTATGAATAATCTAAATTTAGGTTAAATTCCATAAAAATAATTTATTAATATTGCGCTCTTTTATTTTATTTTTATCCTACAGTTTTGAATTTAGGCGATATATCTAAAGCTATTGCATTAAAGAAGTATCATATAAATAAACAATTTCATATAAAAATCTTCATTTAGTATCTGTTTGTGTCCATTATAGTATTACGTTTTGCAACTCTAGAAACTTGAATTTGTTTGATGAAGAGAACTAATCAATCCTTTCTGAAGAATAAGAAAAATAAAGATAGTTAAAAATTATTTATATATTTTATTATCGTTTTATTGAGAACGGTCTAATAAACAAAAAGTCTCTCAAATAATCAAATTATAATTAGATAGGTTTAAGAAAAATAATTTTTACTTTATCGATCAATATTTCTCTATATCTATTGATGTAGGAGTTGTCTTTCAAAAATTGCACGCCCTGTACGCTTATTCACACCTAGTAGATTCTGTGTAGAAAGTTGGCAAAATTTTCTACAGTCGTGTAAATATATTCAAAGGCTATGTATGTAATGCAGTTTAATTATTTTTAAGATATTTATATTTTTTATTTAATTTTATTTATTAATTAAATTAGATTATTAATTACCATAGAAATTAAGTTTTTTTTGTTGTTTAAGTATTAAGTTATTATTTTCCTTATTAAATTATGTTCAGATTTTTTTTGCCTATATAAGACAATCTTTATTATTTTATAAGAGTACTTTTATTCTCCAATTAAATCTGAGACTTTTCTCTAAATCTATTTAAGGTTTATTTATCTTTAAATAATTTTATAATGCCTCATTTATATATAAAAATATCTATTGTGTTTCATTACTCCAAATAGGAAAAGTTCAAATAAAGAAAGTGATGAGTATTTTTTATTGTCCATCAATGACAGTTTTATCATGTTTAATTATTATATTCTACTGACCAAATTTTGTTACTGCCATAATAATATATTTTCAATGTAAGTTGACATTATTATATAATTGATTAATTCACAAAAATTTATTACATAGAAATTTAATTTTATAAGCTATTAATTATATAATTAATTTTGTTTTGTATTAAACATATAATTTAATCCTATAAAGTTTTGAAAAGTAATTTAAAAAATTAATAGATAGAACTATGAAAGAGTAGTAATAAGATAATAATAATATTAAACCTTAAATTTAAACTATTAGTAATAATACCAAGGTAAATTTATGACTTTATTTATAATACTTGATCAAAATTACTATTTAAATGAATACAATTTTTTATCTCTTAGTAGTTAAATTTATAAATAATTATATAATTAAATAAAAATTTAGAATATTATAAAATCAAATAACGAGTGTCTAAACGAGTAGTCACATGCGTTAAATACTAGCAAAACTAGTGTTATAATTAAGGCATAAAATGTTAAATTTACAATTTAATCCGATTTGAAATATGTATTACAAAGAGACTTCAGATCTACCAATGAAGAAATTAATTATGTTATTGAGCGGAGCACATCAAAATGATATCGAAGGAAGTGCTACTTTTGTCTCACCGAAGAAGGAATATCCAAGCCGTTGAAAGAGAATATTCTAGTCACTTGAAAATTCAAAAGTTTACGGAAATCAACAAACTCTATATGCCATTAAAACCATCTTAGGATCTTAAATTAAAAAAGGTCTTTTGTTTTCACAAAACCTACCAATAATCATTAAAAAACAAGAAAATTTGAAACCACAACCTATTTTTTCGACAACCAAAAACAACGGGTAGAAATTATATAGGGGTACATGAGTTTAATTCACCTAAAACTAAAGCTTACGTTGTTCAACAATCGGAATTGGTTGTTAGGAATTACATAGGGGTACATTAGAAATAGATAGTTTATCAATTTCAAGACGCTAAAAATTAAATGTCAAACATTAAGAAGCTTAGCATTTCATGAACCACTTATTTAACCACTAAACATTAATTTAATTATATCATCGCTGAACAACCTACGTAATAGTATTTAATATTTTATCTGGATTAAACTTTTAACCAGTACTTAAATCAATTTTGTCTATTAGAGTTAGAATCTAAATTTTAGTACGATAAATTATTCAAATTATTTAATTTGTACATTTCTTGTGTTGAATTAAATAAATATTATGATTTGTTGATTAGTAGCAATGTTATTTTAATATATATATATATATATATATATATATATATATATATATATATATATTACATTTTTAATTATTCATATACTATTCTTGTAACAACCTTACTTATGTTCTTACGTCATAAAACATGTTATTTTGTTTATAACATATTTAATTCCTTTTTATTAATTTAAATCATATTTAACATATAATAATAACATTAAACCAATTTCAAACTCAACATATTGCAAACCAACTGTTGACGCGCAAACAGCAACGGAATTCCTCCCGTGATCAGGAGGGTTTTTCGCCATGTCGGTTTCTTTTTCAAAAAGAGTTCGTTCGAAAGGTTCGGTTTTGGAAACCGAGAATGGGTTTAGGCGATAAAAGCCATTTTCGGATGTTGCCGAAACTAGTCGGTCTTAACAAATCGTTTTAGAGTCGCCACCCATAACGGGAACCGGTTTTTACAAAAACCACAAAAATTCGTTTGACTCCGTTTTTAAACTTGGATAAGGCACAAAAATCCGAACCAAAGATTTTGGGTAAGTGGGTAGGGTACGTTAGCCGAAATCACGATTTCGACTGACGCCCGGTTTAAACCGGCCTCTAAAACCAAATTAGATTTTCCGAAAATAAAGTTAAGACTATTATTTTTGAAAAGCCGCTAGCGATGTTCCTAATCGGTGATAAAAGTCGTTTTATTCAAAACACAATACAGAAAGCAATAAATTGCGCGAATTTAAATTGCAGAAAATAAAACAGCCCTTAAATCTAATTATTCTTTCTCCGATTT
>CANUEY010011055.1:0-12052 GCA_948099555.1 Croton setiger | reverse complement strand
TTTTTTTTATTTGTAATTTGGGGAAGTGTTCTGCTAATGGAGATTTGGGGCTTTTTCCTTTTTGTTCTTTTTTCATTTGTTCTTCGTTTCTTTTCGGCCTGTCTGTAATCACTCAATTGGATAGCCTGAACTTGTAAAAAGACTTTCTGGAATTGGAATCGAAGACCAATGTGAGGTATTTTGTTCAATTTACGTATTCCAGTTCATTTTATTTTCTTTGTTCTAAATCAGTTGTTACGTTTGGAGCTCTGGATGATGTAGATTCATCCATCTCACGTTAACATGCTTTTCTCCGTTTATTCACCCTTTTGATATCATTTACGGTTTCTTTGATTAACCTAAGGTAGCGTACTGTTCTGTGCTTCTGCTTTAGATCTGTTATTTCTTTAGTTTGCTATAGTTTGGTGGCTTAATCGTATCAATTGCTTTTGTTTGTTTCGGCCTGGATGGATCCTAAACTCATTAGTATAACTTGTAGGTTCTGTTTTCTTTGTGTTGGCGTGAAATGTTCCATTGGTTGATGCAGCTTCATACCATGAAGCCTCTTTTGCTTTAGTCATTATAATTTTAGAAATTGCCCAGGATTACATTTGCAGATCGTCCTGCCCTTTAGTGTTTAATTTGGGTCATGATACATTGTTGTGAAGTAATTACAAAATTTGGTATTGTGTTGATATAGCCTTCAGACACATATTAAAATTCCTTAGCTGCTGTCATAGCATTTGATTTAGCCCTCAATCGTGTGTTGCCTGACCTGTTTGAACATTGGTTTTGCTTGCAATTAATTAGTTAAAATTCCGCTGCCCGTTTATATGATTAGAACGTTGGCCACAATTCTGGAACTTATTTTTTTAGTTTGAATGCATATATTTCTGTTTGAGTGTTCTTTTAAAACTTGATTGAGACATTGGGCGGTTGCCATTTTTTTGTTGTTGAATATAAATTGTTGCAGATTTGTGTAGGAAAATGTAATTCCGGTTGCTGTTTATTTTTCGTCTGGTCCTTATTACACAATAATGCAATCCTTTCACTTATGTGTTTATGTCCACAGTGCATGTTTGGATATTGTCCAGAAAGGACGTAGAGAAGCTTGGATATTGGTCAGATTGTTAACATAATTGAATGTGGAAAGTATGGCTTGTTTTGTTTAATCTTATTTGCCTACTAGATAACGTTTGCTGAATAATTGACTTGCATGTTCAAAGTTATTTTTGACTGTTTTGGTTTGGTGGTCGGGATCTAGAAATGTGATCATTTGTTCAATTATAATGCGAAGTTTTAATTCCAGAATGCAGGGATGGTGGTTTGTTTGTATGAATTGGATGCTTTTGTTGTTATTGTATACAGTAAGGGATTTATATTTAGGAAAAATTAATGATTGTAAATAATAATAGCTTGCAAAATGATGTTCTACAACAATTTGTGCTTGTTCCCGTTATTAGTTTGCATTCAGTTTTCACTATGTTTGATAACCATAAACGTTTACATTCTCTTTTCACAATGCATGCTCGTTACTGTTATTAATTGTATGAAGAAGGATACGAACGCACTTGGATGTTCGCTCGAATTTGTGAGTCCAAATTGAAATTTTGCACAATTAATTCCAAATCGCCAATTTTGCATGACATGGGACTTTTGGAAATTTTAATTTAAATGGATTGTTTGCAGCTATTATTAATTATTTTGACATTGTTTAGACCTTTTTTTTTAGACGCAGGGGGCCTTTTCATAATTTTCTGAAGTTTCAAGGACATTTTTATAATTTTACAAGAACGCATTTATGCTTATTTTATATATTTTTTTGGGGAGTTCGGGATTTAATTCGGGAACCTATTCGGGTAGAATGTAATTTAATAGGGATTCGGTTTGTAATTAGTTTTAGGATTTATTTTCCGCACTTTTAATTTCTGCAGTTTATTACTTTCATGATTTAATTTGTTTTCACAATTGACCGAAAAACGCCAATTAGGAACATCGCTAGTTAATCACGCAACGACTTTTTCAAAAATAATAAAACTTAAATTTTGGAAATTAAACAAGCCAAGAGGCCGGTTTTGCCGGGCGGCGATTTAAGTAAAACTTAAATCGTCGTACCTTACCCCCTTACCCAGATTTCTGAACTTTTGACCAGTGCCTTAAAATTAAAAACGGAGTCATTTTTACGAAATTAAAATTGGTGTCCCGAAAGCGGGTGGCGACTCTAAAATTATTTTTAAGACCGACTAGTTTCGGCACGCGCATCCCAAAAATGCTTTATCACCAAATTTTTGGTAAAAATCCAAAACGAACAACAACACACGTGTATGAAGTTTCGTAAAAATCCGAATCCGAAAATTTGTCGCGGTTCAATCGGTACCCTAAACCAAGTCTGAAGTTCAACGATTTTTACGAAACTAAAACCGTACGACGTCGTAGTATAATTTTGGTCCCAAAACTCTTTAAATCATGTATGGAAACATATAAAATCATATCAAAATCATTTGACTCATATTTGATGCGATTTCGGCATTTTCCGATCGCACAGGTCCGAAAACCCTACTTAGCTTCGTTTGTGTCTTTCAACGGCAAACGAGCCTATAGCATAGCTTGAAATTCTCATTCAAATCGTATGTTATCATATTCAAAACATATCCAATTCATTTACTTTAAAATATTGCGCGTTTCCGAAATTTTTCGTTGCGCGAGCCAAACACTCTAATTGGCTCCGTTTATGTCTTTCGACGATAAACGAACTTAAAACATACTTTGTTTTACATTTCTAATTCATATATTTCCATTTCCAAATCATTTAATTTATTTTCATGTCATATATAAAATCAAACTATAATGCATTTTAATAAAAAATGTACAAAATGCATGTAATGACGTCAAAATGACGTAGGACTTAGGTCGGGGTGTCACAGCCTTGGCCGCCCTCAGAAGGCAGCCCTGGCCGCCCCTAGAAGGCATTCCTGGCCGCCCTCAGAAGGTAGCCCAGGCCGCCCTCCAGGGCGCCCCGGGCCGCCCTCGGTTGACTTTTGGCCGAGTTTAACCCTATAAATAGCCCCCTAAACTTCATTTTTCTCCACACCTTGAGTTGTGTTGACAACCGCTCTCTTCTCCCTTTTTGCCTACGGTGATTCTTCATCTCCAGACAATTCTTTACTACTTTCTGCATTGCATTGTTGTGATAACTTGCATTTTCATTCATAATCACATAGTAAAATAAGTCCAAATCAAGCTGAAGCTGCGAAGTGGGCGACAACTACCCCATGTACGACTCTAACTTAATCTTTTTAATTTAATTCTCTTCTACCCCATTCTCAATCATGCATACATAACATTTTGCATCGTATAATCATGCCTTTTGGCCACAGAGCCACCCAAAATAAATTAAGTGGCGACTCTACACACATACACATATCACATTGAGTGAACATCCCCGGCTCGGATCGGCCCGGCGGCTCGGAAGGGGTCTCGCTCCTCCGGTAAGGGTTCACAATCTGCCGACTCCACTGGGGACAAACTTAACTAAAGTTAAGTGTGGGTTACCATTGCATTCATATCCATTGAATTTTTCTCCTTTAACATCCTTTTGCAGGAACAAGTGCTCTTTCCTAAATAAGCCTTGAAGAAAATTTGGACTTAAAAAAAATTGCATTTGCATCTAATGTGCACGGTTTTTTTTTTTTTTTTTTTTTTTAAATTGATGATGATGAGTTTTTGAGCATAAAAAATGAATTTCAAATGAATTTCTTCTCTCTATAAAACTTCTTGAGTCGAGATAGCAAGTAGCGCTAAATGGGCACGCCTCCTTGGTGATCGTCCATGGACAGCCAAAGCGTTCCACCTTGGTACCGAAAACCACTTCTAATCTTTTTAGGGGTGGCCCAAGAGTAAGTCATACCGATGGACCCACGCGAAATCTCTGTTTCACATGTGGCTAGGTATATCCTTACTCTATGTGCTCAAGGGTCCCTATTAGCCACTCAGTTTTCTCATGAAAATTAGAACCTTCCCCTTAGGATACCCTTGACTGGACTACTGCATTCATCCCATGACATTAAAATAAATTATGGCATGATAGATGTATACATTCATACATTCATACCATTCATACCAACTGTAAATAGGAGGGATAAAAAAAGAGAGGTAAAACCAAGAGAGTGAAAAAAATAATAAAAAAAGGAAAGAAAGAATAAAGGAAGGGAATGGGAGTGAATCATTAAGACTAATGCCATAATTGGACAAAGAGTCTACCCTACACCTTACCTGATGCCTTACCCTAAAAAGACCTAATCCTTTTCCCCTTTATCCATATAGGTACTTACCCTACAAGTGCCATCACCTACTTCAGAGTCGCCAATAAGTCCTACACCTTCTCCAATGGCCTCTTTAGATGATATTAGAGCTTTATTGAGAGAACAAGCTGATGAAATTGATGCCCAGATGGAAGTCAGAATGGAAGCTAGGATAGCTGAAGCCCTAGCCAACCAGAAAGCTGCCTTCTTGTCTAAATTGGGAATTGGGGCAAAAGGAGTCTCAGCTTCCGGAAAGGAACCTGCTCATACACCTGTCATTAATCTAGAGTACTGTAACGTCCTCTCTTATACCTTACGTCATAAAACATGCCATTTTTTTTATAACAATTTAATTATCATTTTACCTAAGTCCATTTCAAACATTAACCAAGCATAAACCAGAAGCACAAACCATATCAACCATAACATATTACAACCCATAATTACATCTCAATAGCCTATTATCCCAAAAAATCTATTAACAGGACATATACATAATATACATATGCCAAAACATGTAATTATGCTATACAAACATAGCATAAGACAAAAACTATATGCAGCAGATACAGATGTCGTGGTGTGAGGGAGAGAGGCTTAAGCTCCAGTTGTACCGACCTGTGCATAGACCAATGAAGTCTCAGTACTTCACTCAAACAACAGACCTGAAAACACATGGTGCGATTTGTGTGAGTCACATACTCAGCAAGTGCTAAATAAAACAATATCATATATCAAATAAGGCAATTCATCAAGACTTAACAACACTGTTCAATATCAGGTCATATATAACATATATATCAAAATCATATCTTAGGATGCATAATGACATGTCATTTCTTTTTCTTTAGTTGTGATTTATCGACCAAGTGTTGCCCCGGGAATTTCACGACATATCAGTAACCATAGTTGGCCAGCAAACCTGTAAGACCGGAATATATCGTCGGTTAAGAGGGATTCGTGGATCAACCTTTATTATGCAGTATACACCAGATTATTCTGCATTGTATAGGACCCGTAAGTCTTTCTGTAACATGTAGGACCAGTAGGCCTTTTCGTCAAATCATAGAGGAAACCGTAATTTCTCAAACGTGAAATCTGCAAACACTGGCAACGATAATCACAAACGCCTTACTTAAGTTCTGTGAACATGTACTTGTAAATCATACTTATCATATCGTCATGCTTCATATAATCATATAACTGGGTTTCATTACCGGTAAACATCAACATATATAAATATTATAAACCAGATCACATAACTCAACTGGTCGGATTTCAGTACCGACTCAGGAACCACAAACATAGCAATTCATATATCACATATATCCAATTGACCGGGCTTTAGTACTGGTCCAAATAGTTTATCCAAAAACATATAACAGCAGTTCATACCTCATAGGTGATCAGATATAAATTCCAGTCTATACAGCTCAATATAATACGATTGGCAATATCACAAAGTTCATATCAATCACATATAAGTAAGTGGTTTTAGCACTTACCTCACTGTTGTGAACTCGGGTGGCCCTCGGGTTCCTTACCCTGCGCCGCTCGAGAACTCGATGCGCCTATAATGCATAACATAACAATGATGTTCAAATAACCAAATCAGAAATCCATATATGCTATGATGCATGATTTCATATTTAATCTCTGAGTTATCTCTGTTTAAAATTAAATCCATATATTTCCATAATGAAATTTATTTCATAACATAATTAAACATATTGTGAAATCTCAATTTTCCATATAATAATTATAATTAAGAATAATTATAATTATTAAAACCAAATCCAAGTTTAAATAAACCAAACAAATAAATAAAACCAATTTCATACTTAAATTCTTTAATCAAACATTTAAATCTTGATTTTCAGCCTCAAAACGATCTCAAAATAAATTTCTGACATAAAAAACGGATTCAGGACGTCTTAGGCTGGAAGGGCTAAAACATAATTTATAAAAGTTTCCGGGTCAAAAGTGCAAATATTTAAAATTGAGGGACCAAAATGCAATTATCCAAAAATATCAAATCTGCCAGAAGGGCCATTTTGCAAGGGTTCAGTAACTATAAGGGTCAAATTGTAATTTTTATAATTGAATTCTACTGGACTAAATTGAAAGCAACTCAAAATTCAATCTGCTGGGTTTAATTGCAAAAGCATATAAAGTTCAGTGGGTCAAAATATGGTTTACCGAAATCCAGGCACCAGAATGGCTATTTTCCTCAAAACGCACTACACAGTGCCGTTTCACCTGTGCGCCCTGCAGAGGTCAAAAGCAGAAACTGCGTGCGTTTTGGCTCCCTCGCAGTAGCTCACCTGCACACCCGCGCCTGGTCCCAAAATACATGCCTCTGTGTCGTTTTGGACCTTTCTTCAACCTCGGGCAGAAACCCCCTTCCCAGAATCCATTGTTTTCCCGATAAGAAATTCCGGCCAAAAACGGCCTTCCCAGCTAATTTCCCGGCCAAACCTCGACTCAAATCTTTAGCCTAACCTTTCTACAACCTTTCCCAACAGATTAAACCAACTCATGCACGATATTTTCCTCTCTTTTCTCTCTTTTTCCCATTATTATCATTTTATCCCCTATTCTAGAAACCCTACTGATTTCTTAAATTTCCAGCCAACCAGACGTCCCTCTAACCTATCTAACCCTTTCCTCACCTTCCCTGGACTGTAAGGATCACACTCAAGTAATTATTTTGGTTGTCTTCTCTCTTCTCTTTTCTGGTTTCTTTCTTTCTTTCTTTCTCTCGTTTTCTGTCTTGTTTTATGGTTTCTCTCTTTTGCTTCTGTTCTCACACCCACTGGCCACATCCAGGCCCTTCAAAAGCACTTACACATCATGCTACACACTCCTAGTAAGCCACTTTACACCTCCAGCTTGCATACTCAACTAAACCAACCTATTTTCTTTTTAACTTAGGTTTAAGAAAACCTAATTATCCTTATTCACTTCTCTTATAATTTCTGCCCAAATCTCCATCCAATTCTATATTTCAGTAAGATTTTATGGTCAAAATAATTAAAATAACATATCGGTGAAGTTCTGTAAAAATCGGAATCCAAAAACGAGTCGTCGTTCGGTCGGTACCCTAAATCGACTCCGAAGCTCGACGTTTTTCGTGGAACCGAAACCGTACGACGTCGTCGTAAAATTAGGGTTCCAAAAACTCTTTAAAAAATATTCATAAACATGTCAAAACATATCAAAGCCATTTGGTTCATATTTTACGCGATTTCGGCATTTTCCGATCGTGCGGGTCCGAAAACCCTAATTAGCTCCGTTTGTATCTTTTGACGGCAAACGAGCCTATAACATACTTTTTTTTTTCTTATTCAAATCATATATCATCATGTTCAAATCATATAACTCATAATTAACTTGTTTATCAAATTAAATCATGATGCATTTTAATGAAAATGCACAAAAATGCATAAAATGACGTCGGAACGACGTAGGGTTTAGGGTTGGAATGTCACAAGTACCAACCCTCTAAGACTACTAAGATGGAGTCTCAAAAGATGAAAGAAAAACTTGAGGCTCTAGAAAGGTCCATTACTGCCCTTAAGACCCACAAAGAACTAGTAGACATGGACTCCTTATCTTTGTTTCCTGATGCCCGATTGCGCACCAAATTTAAGATGCCCAACATGGACAAATTTGATGGGACCTCTTGTCCTTAGACTCATCTGAAGATGTATGTGGGAGCCTTGAACCCCTTTGGATTAAGTACTGAGCTCTTAGCCCAACTTTTCCAATAATCCCTTATTGGTGCTGCCCTAAGATGGTTTGTAAGCCTGGATAGATCCAAAATTAAGACTTGGGAAGACATCTGCAATGCCTTTAACACCCAGTATAGCTACAATATTGAGGTGGATGTGACCCGAAGAGAATTAGAAACCACCAAACAGAAAAACAATGAACCTTTTTCCTTATTCCTTACGAGATGGAGGGTAAAGGTTGCCCAAATGATTAACCGACCGTTAGAAGAAGAACAGGTTAATATAATAATCAAAAACCTACTCCATGTCTATCAATCACAATTACAAACAAAATACCTACCTACCTTTCAGTTACTCATTGCTACTGTAACTTAGGTAGAAGACCTTATCCCATTGGGTCAACTCAAAGATGACTCAACCATATACAAGAACAAAACCCTACTAGACCATGTAAAGTGAATGAAGTGGTCAGTATTACCCCAACCAACCCTTTGAACTTGAGCAATAATCAGCCAAGAAGGAACTATACTGATCTCAGAATGCCACTTTAGTTTTTCGAGAAGCAGTAAAGGCCGGATACCTCAAACCATTGGAGGCAAGGCCACCACCCAACCCATTACCAATCAATTATAAAACCAATGAATACTATGAGTTCCACCGAGGAAATGGGCACAAGAATAAGGCATGTTGGACCCTAAAAAGACGGATCCAAGATTTGGTAGACAATGGGTCAATCATACCCAAGACTAAACCCAATATCAATACAAATCCTTTACCCAACCATGAGGTAAATGCCATAGCTACTCAAGAGGAATTGTTTGATCCTTTCAAGCTTTTTCTAGAAATGAATAACATCTGCGTATTGGATCTGAATGACCTTTCTGAAGAGGTTGATGCCATAACCTAAAGTGGAAGGCAATATAAACCTATTGTTTTGGATAAAGTTCCAAACTAATCAAGGGGAGGAACCCTCGAACCAAAAGAAGACCCAGTCTTAACCCAGTTAAAGAAAACCTAAAGTAGAATATCCATATGGGAATTTTTAGCTTTATCTTTCCCTCATCGCCAAGCTCTTTGTAAGGCGCTAAGCCAACTCCAAACATCGGTTGAAGTGAGTCCCAAAACAATGGTGACTACTTTAACCCAAGCCTCAAAAACACAAAACATTAGGTTCTCAGATGAAGACCTGCCAGAAAACCGGAGTAATCATAATGAAGCCCTATACATCGTAGTTCAAACCAGAGATAAAACTGTGCCCATGGTACTCGTTAACAATGGGTCGGCTTTGAATGTATGCCCTTTAATAGTAGCAAGCTGTCTAGGCCTGGAGGTTTCTGACTTTACACCTTCTGATCAAATAGTAAAGGCATATGGTAACACCCGAAGAAAAATTTTAGGGGTTGTCACTCTGTCTGTCACCATTGGGCCATCTAAAATGGAAATCCTTTTCCAAGTCATTGATGTCCATACGAGCTTTAATCTCCTCCTTAGAAGGCCTTGGATACACCAAGCTAGGGTTATACCCTCATCCCTACACCAAAAGGTTAAGTTCCCTTACATGGATAAGATCATCACCATCCAAGGGGACAACTATAGCCAACTTAGAAGCACCAAGGATCAGTCTCTCCTTAAGGTTAATCCTGAAAACTCAAGTATAACCCTTTCTGGATTCCAGTATGACACCATCCAATGCATAAAAGGCGGGGTGTCAAGTCCTTATGTTTTCTTTGACTTTGGGGCATTACAAATCA
This sequence comes from Croton setiger, assembly GCA_948099555.1. Taxonomy (NCBI): domain Eukaryota; kingdom Viridiplantae; phylum Streptophyta; class Magnoliopsida; order Malpighiales; family Euphorbiaceae; genus Croton; species Croton setiger. The sequence continues at coordinate 2,287 of CANUEY010011055.1, read as the reverse complement.
ATTGTATAGTGAAATTGATGCTGAAAATGTCCTATTTTCCTGGGATGAATATGGCTAAGTGTGGGAAAACATATCCTACAGTGCTTGCTTGGGAAAGTTCGGTTGCCAATGGTACCTTTGGCTTGGGATATGAGCCAACAGAAGAAGACCTAATAGAAATGGACCTTAAACGTCAAAGAACCCCCAGCTCACGAAAAAGTGGCATCACAATGTGTCCCTACATTAGAACCCTCAATGGCTATTTTGTCAAACCAGGAACAACAATTCCTTATTGTGTTTTCCAAGAGCCATTCTACTGCCCTAAAGCCCAAAAGATGAGGTCTGGGAATATAAATTTTTGCCGATGTGCTTAAAAAAGAAAAAGATCCACTATTCCAGCATATAGAAGACTTTATACAACCCAGTCTCTTTGATGAGGTCTATTTGATCAAGTCAGCTCAAGAACCTCTGGCCAATCTGTATATTGAGAAGGAACAACTTGTCATCCAATCCAGTGTCAATCCAAACCCAGAGCCTATCCTTGTACAACTTGAGTCAAAACTTAGCCTTCCTGAGTCTGATCCAAATTCTCCTAAGTCTTCCAATCCAAGTCTCGAGTCTGATGTAACCGTTGAGGATAATTTCCTCCCTTTCAATAATAATACTCAAAATTTTTTATTACTTCGTTTGTCAATCTTCCCAAGTACATTCTGGCAAAAATAATAAAGAAAAAATAGAAATAAAAGAAATAAAAGAACAAATAACAATTGGCAAAGAAAATGAATTTACATACATTACATGTGATTGTACATACAAAGATCAAATTGATGGGTGCCTCAAGAAGTTTGCCAACTGTTTCATGTGGAAGCTGAACGACGTTACGGGGTTAGATCCAACCATTGCAGTACACAAGATTCCAACTTTTCCTGGGGCAAAGCCGGTTAAATAGAAGTTGAGAAGAATGAAGCCAGAATGGTTTTTGAAAATTAAGGAAGAAATAACCAAGCAGTTAGATAATAAGTTCATAGAGCCCATTGCTCAAACTACTTGGTTAACCAACATTGTGCTAGTTCCAAAGAAGGATGGTAAAGTAAGGATGTGTGTGGATTACTGGGACCTAAATAAAGCCTGTCCTAAAGATGACTTTCCTTTACCACATATTAACCTACTTATTGACCGGAAGACCGGACATGAGACAGCCTCCTTAACTGATTTTGCTGTAGGGTACAACTAAATAATGATGTATCCACTTGACAAAGAAAAAAACAGCCTTTATAACAGAACGGGGCACCTACTGCTATAGGGTCATGCCTTTCGGGTTGAAGAATGCCGGGGCAACCTACTAAAGAATAACTACCACCATCTTCCATGATGTGATTCACAAAGAAGTGGAAGTTGACATGGATGACATGATTAATTCAAGGTCAGCCGAAAGCCATATTTATAAACTTGAGAAGTTCTTCCTTAGACTTCGAAAATATAATCTGAAGCTCAACCCAGCTAAGTGTCTCTTTGCTGCAACTTCTGGGGTATTCTCGGGTCACCTAATTAGCAGAAGAGGTATTGAGATTGATCCCTCTAAGTCGAAAGCAATCTTGGAAATTCCAACTCCTAAAACCGAAAAAGAAATCTGAGGTTTTCTTGGAAGATTACAATACATTAGCAGATTCATCTCTCAATTAGCTGACACCTGTGGCCCAATCTTCAAACTTTTAAGAAAAGGAGCTTCCCGAGAGTGGAACGAAGATTGTCAAAAAGCCTTTGAAAAGGTTAAGCAGTATTTGCTAACTCTTCCAGTCCTATAACCTCCTAAGTTGGGGAAGCCATTACTCCTTTATCTATTAGTAATCGATGAAGCTCTGTGAGTTTTACTAGCTCAACAAGCGGAAGACTTTAAAGTTAAAAATGCCATTGATTACCTTAGCAAAAGAATGCTTGAGTACAAGCTTAAGTACAACCGGATTGAGAAGCTATGTTTAGCCTTAACTTGGGTTTGCAAAAAGCTGCAACACTACCTCTCTTCTTACACCACTTACATTATTGCAAAATCGAGTCCCTTGAAATTCCTTATGGAGAGGCCGGTTCTGGACAGTAAAATGGCCAAGTGGGTGTCAGTGCTTGTAGCTTTTGATCTAAAATTTTTCCAAAGAAAGGAAGTTAAGGGTGGTGTTGTGACACCCCAAACCAAACCCTACGTCAAACCGACGTCATTTCATGCATTTTATGCATTTTCATCAAAATGCACCATGATATAATTTGATTAATAAGTTAATTATGGATTATATGAATTATATTTGATGATAAATGA
>CANUEY010011017.1:0-12770 GCA_948099555.1 Croton setiger | reverse complement strand
TAAGTCTGCAGGGAGTCACCACCGGTTTGAAACGTGGTGGCTAGACTCTCCCACAAATCTCTGGCCGAAGCATGTTGAACGTATTGTGCTGCTAATTCAGGTTCTATATTCTCTATTATCCAAGAGAAAACCACTGAATCTGACTGCTTCCATTTTATGTAGGTGTGATCTCCGGACGGTGGAGGAGGAGCTCCCAGTATATGGTTGAGCTTCCCTCTGCCACTGATGGCAATTTCCATGAGCCGTGACCAGAGAGTATAATTGAATTCATTGAGCTTCACTGTGAGATTTACAGTAGAACTGGATTCTATTGAGCTTGATTTGACTGTGAGATTTTGGATGATCTGCAGCAGTTGAGCAGCAGATGCATCCATTCTGGATGTGTCAGTTGCTCCTGTTGAGCAGGACTCTTCTTGATCACACATTATTGGTATATGATGAAGCCACAAATCGATCACAGAAACTTGTGAATCAACCGAGGCTCTGATACCATGTTTAAAAAGAGAATGTATTAAACTGCAGAAGAAATTCTTTTTTTGTTGTGTTTATTTCTTGAATTCGATTACATATTAATACAGTGTAAATGTACCAGAAATTCCTAATAAATTGGGATTTGGATTGTTTTGATTTGTTTGAGTTTAATTCCAACTCTTCTTACTGTTATTCATCAGTTTAAATTCAATTTAAAAAATAAATGAGTCGAGTTTGAACTTGACAGTACTCAAATTGGCTCAACTCATTTACAACCCTTTGTAAATTTGATTTCTATTTGAATCTGGGTGGAAATGAAAATCAAAACTAAAAGTTCCGATTTGATAACAAGTGTATTTTATATTTAGAGTTTATTCAAGTATACACATATATATAGCACATGATAATTAATTAGTCACAGACCCTTTAACTGTGATGTGATGCCAAGTTAATTAATTAATTAGTCACAAAAAAACAATAATATATATATATATAAAATAGGCAACTCATAAAGACAGATGCCAAGTTTGGTAGGGAGCTGTCGGTTTGTATACATTTATTATGCAGTTATGTCTCTGTTTACCACCTCTAACCCAAATATATACTCCACATTTCCATGCTAATTAATCACACTTATAGAGAAAACAGAAAGTTACATTTTTTTTTTCTTGTAAAATTTCTCCCAAATCATGAGATTTTTTATAACCATTTGCCTAGCTTTATGCTTTCTTCAAATTGTTTCTGCAAATATTCCTTTATTAAAATATGATTCAATTTTTAATTTTGGTGACTCTCTTAGCGACACTGGAAATTTCCTTCTTTCGGGTGCCTTGGCTTTTCCTGTTATCGGAAGGCTACCTTATGGTGAAACTTTCTTCCACCGCCCTACAGGGCGGTGCTCCGACGGACGTTTAGTGGTGGACTTCATTGGTAACTATGTCTAATTACTATGCTGGTTTGTTCTTTTTTAATTTCTTGTCAAATGTACATAGTACTAAATTACACTTTTAATTACTATAATGTAGCTGAGGCAGCCGGATTACCAGTTCTGCCACCCTATCGTGGGCTAAGGAAAGTTAAAAATTTCCGACATGGAGTGAATTTTGCGGTGGCCGGAGCAACTGCACTTAGTTCTGAATTCTTTTATGGAGAAAAAATTGGTCAAGCTTTGTGGACAAATGATTCATTAAGTGTTCAGATGGGTTGGTTTAAAGAGTTGAAGTCGTCTCTTTGCAAATCTAAACAAGGTGACAGTGAACAAAACCTAATATTTCGTACATTCCATTCATTTATGAATATATATTAAGTTACGTACTTAAGTTTTTATTTTTTTATTGAATAGAATGTGATAATTACTTCAAAAAATCGTTGTTCGTTGTGGGAGAAATCGGTGGAAATGACTATAATTATCCATTTTTTGTTGGTGGAAATATTAATCAACTTCGAGCAGCTGTACCGTTGGTGGTTGAAGCAATCACTAAAGCTGTAGCTGTAAGTTGTAAAAACCATTTCAACTCTACTACTTTGTTCTTTTTGATTGAAATCATATCCACAGAAATTTTAGATTTAATATTTTATTTTATGTATATTGTGGATCATAAAGTTGGAGAATATTTTTCAAAAAAGTAACAAAATATACTTTTTATTTCTCATAAATTTTCTAACGTTTTATAGGGAATTTTTTTTTTTAAAATACTGGGTTAATTATTATTAAGTGCATGTATTTTGCATATTATATGATTTAGTCCCGTATTTTTAATATTATATTTTTTGGTCCCATTATTTTTCTTTTTAATTATTTGGTCCTTTCAAGGACTAAAATGCTTATTTATTTAAAAAAATCGAATGATTCAATTATTGAATATTCTAAAACAAAAGCACTAAAAAGTTTAATATTTTTATGTTTAAATTGCATTAATTTTCTAAGCAGATGAATTTTTTTTTTTTTATGAATGACAAGTATTTATTAGTCCCTCTTTTTGCTAAAGGGATAATTTAAATACGCAAATTTGTCTAGTTTCATCATTTTAATGAAACAAAGTTATATAAGCACTAGAGAAAAAAAAAATATAATACTAAAAATATATGGATTGAATTGTATATTATGTAAAAATAAATGGATTAAATAATAATTACCTCAAAAGTATTTCAACAAGGTTTTTTTATACATGAGCCAAAACATTAATTGCATTAAAATCTATATTAAGTACCTTTTGAATGCATTTCGAAATAGGATGCTACTTAAAACATATTTATGGTCTTTAATGATACATGCATTACATCTTATTGTTAAAATTTGATATTTTTGTTGGAAATGTTACTGTTGAGTTTAGGCATTAATAGAAGAAGGTGCAGTAGAATTGATGGTGCCAGGGAACTTGCCAATAGGATGCAATTCTGTGTATTTGACCTTATTTCGAAGTCCTAACAAAGAAGATTATGATAAAAATGGGTGTCTCAAAGCCTACAATGCCTTCTCCAAGTACCATAATAACCAGCTCAAAGGAGCTCTACAAATCCTAAGACAAAAATACCCAAATGTAAGGATTATTTATGCTGATTATTACGGTGCTGCCAAGCGCTTCTTTCACTCACCGAACCATTATGGTACGTGCATCAAGTCAATAATAAATTTCAAATTCGACCCAATTGGGTAAAAATATATGAAATGAAATTAATTTGCGCATGAAATAATAACAATGCAGGATTTTCCAATGGGGTTCTAACAGCATGTTGTGGAGGAGGCGGACCGTACAATTTCAATAATTCAGCAAGATGTGGCCATATGGGTTCAAAAACATGTGTTGATCCTTCTACTTATGCAAATTGGGATGGAATTCATTTGACAGAAGCTGCTTATCGAATTATAGCTATGGGTTTGATCAATGGGTCTTTCTCTACACCGCCCCTTAACACATAATTTTCCCTTTAATAATTCCATAAGGAAAGTCTGGATGGTTTTATGAAAATAATAAACATTCTAATATTCTTGAATTGTATATTAATTGTTATTCCTTAACTAATTACGATAATATAAAATATTACGGCTAACACAAAATCTTATTAACACAAGAAAATATATGCTCTAATATAATTAAGCTGCGGGGACATTAATTTGGGACTAGTAAAATTCAAAGGGAGCTGTAATTCCAATTTGATTATGATTAGGACAATTTTGAGTAGGAAGTAAGAAGACTTGCCGGAATTTCTTTAAGTGCAAGACTTGCACTTCTCAATTAGCCATGCGCACAACTAGAAGAATATTAAAAAGTCCCACGACCACTTCTAATAATTATTTCCCTTTCACTACCTAATTATTCTACACATACACAACCGGACAAGATGACAGCCAGGGGTTCGCCCAGTGGTAAAGCTGCGAAGATGAGGAAATTATGGATGTGATAAGTGGGTATTAGAAAAGTAAAGTAACAGTACATGATACAGGTAAATGTGGCGAAAATGAGTGTAGAAGCTGCGAAGAATTGGGGAAGCTAAGGAAGTGAATGTTACAAGTAATCCTGAAGGAAGTAGAGATGTTGTAAATGCATTTAAGGATTCTGGAAATCCAGCTTTTGGTCCTATTTGGATTCTGAAGTACATGTTTTTGTTAATAGTAAAATATATTAGTATTGGGTAATGATTTGTAAGCTATGGAGGAATATGATGTCTTGATTACATATGTATGATGCAATGTTTAAGAGTCAAAACTGTGGCCATGAATGAGATATTGTCAAATATTTTATTCTAATTTAAAGTTTTAAATTTGTTTGATATCTCAAATTAAAAAGTGAATTAATTGATTATTGGTAGCAATTGCTTAACTTTAAATATTTAAAAATTATAAATATAACCACAATTTTATTAATGAAAAAATAAAAAGAAAATGGGTATTGCTTTGCTTGTGTTAAATAATGAGGACATGGAAGTATATATTCCAACGAAGTTATTTACTCTGATTTACTTTCTGTAAATTTTTTGTAAATCGGGTAACTGCTAGCTTTCGTAGCTCAGTTGGTTAGAGCACCCGTTTAGTAAGCGGGAGGTCTTGAGTTCGACTCTCAACGAAAGCATATTCTGTTTTCTACTAGTTTCCTGAATTTTTATCTTAACTCAATACCCAATTCTCTCGTTAGGGACCGTTAAAGTTTCCGGTGAACTCCACCATTTCTGTGGAGGCTCTAAAGCATAACAGTTCGGGTGATATTTTTGACGCTCCAGCTCCGAGGGTTTTTGAGATTTTTTCTTCATATATAGGTTAATTTATTTACGTTTTCGAGTTACTTGAGAAGAATTCATGTATTGGAATATGTTGTTCTGGAGTGTAGAATTAAATAACTTTCAATTGTGATTATATCTGTTTGTATTTTCTATTTTCTCTTAAAAATTCTTGGTTCTGCTTATCAAATTACCATAAGAATTGGGTTTCGTCAGTTATATTAAGCAAATGCTATCGTCTCTTGTGGTTGTATGAATACTGGATTATGTGTGCAAGCGTTTAGTACAATCTGCAGTTTCTGCTAATTCAGAAATGAATCTTTTATCTCGCAGCTTTTTATGCTCTAACCCAAAGTCCAAGATAAGACAAATACACACCAATACCAGAACCTTGTGCCACTAACAGAATCCTGTCGTACATGTTTACTAGATATGGCATCCCAACAAAGTGAACTTGTCTAACCCACAAGTGATTTGGTGGGTTTGTGATTAAGGATTTTGTGTAATCGCCAACTGCACCTACAAGCATCATGTGTTCTGTTTGACCATCTGAAATTATTCCAAAGCCATGCCACTCAGATAATGGCGAGGACTAATTCTGCCGAGCACACCAGCTTTGACAGCTCCCTGAAATTTTATAGGGGAGGCATGGCTCAATGGAGCTGAGACCTTAACCGGTACTCGTCTTACTGTTAACCATGAGATAATAATTAGAATTGTGATTGCAGCTGTGAACCAAAACTCTTGCTGCTTGATCATTTTGTGGCTGAGACTGTTCTTGTAAGATTTTGTTTCTGGATCATAACTGAATGTGAGAACGAGAAAGACCCATAGGAGACCTAGAGCTGTCCATCCAGCAAATTCCTTTCAAATTCGTTGTGATGGAGATGGCGGATGAGAGGGAATGCTGCAAAGAAGTTAGACACAGATGAAAAAGAATAGCAAAGCCAACACCCAATATTTCAGGAGAAGTGTTTTCTCTGCTTTTAAGACTAAGGACTAATGCATATACAAGCCATAAAATTGAAGAAACCCCACAACTGCTATGTATTCCGCCAGGACTTTGAAGAAGGGATGTGATGCAAGTTTTGATTTGAAGTGGTATGCAAGACCCTGCCAAGACCTTAACTGCAAGCCAGAAAACAACCCACCAGAAGAGCTCACTTCTGCTGAGAATGGAAGCGAAAATATTTGCTATGGAGAAAAGAGCTGCATTGTTTCTTGCATATGGGAAGTGTTCGTCGGCTGCAATAACCAATCCAGTGATGTTCAAAGCCAAGCAAACTGCAAAAAACCTCTTGTAGATGGTTTGCTTGCTCTACTCCAGTAATGGCTACTGCTGCTAGCTCTACTCAGCGACCTTTCTATTGAAGAAGAGAACACAATAGATGAGTTTCCTGGGTTTAGAAAAAGCCATGATTGCTTGCTCCCTTGTTGCTTATCTTTGGTGTTTGTCGAGACAGAAAATTGATCTCCTTAAGGTTTCACTTCAAATGCCATAACAGAGCAGCTTGAAGACCTCACTAAACTTGGCATTGCTGAAGACTGGGATCCGATGAGATAGTATTTCTGTATTTTGAAGTTCTAATGTGAAGGCTTTAGCTCATTTGCGTAGTATTAATACTTTTGCTAATTCAGAAGCTAACAGGAAATAGATTAAGTCGGGAAATCCTGATGTTTCCTTTTTGGGAAGTCAAGTTGCTACCGAGATTAGTTAATTTCAGGTATAAACTTAGTCCTTTTCTGATTTTTGGCTTTCTTGCTGAAGTAAGCTAGACCAAGTCAATTCTTTTTTTTTGTTTTACAGAGTTTTGAGTTGAAATTTTGTTTAAGCTTTTATTTTAAAGTTTTAAACAATTGTTACAGGGAATGAATATTGGATGCATCAATAAAATATGAAAGTAAGAGATTTGAATTGTTGTTATAATCAATATCACTATCCAAAGTTTGATTAAACTATAATTAAGCTTGAGTTAACAATTCACATAAAATTGAAGCTTTAAATTCTTCAGATAATCTCAGGTGTATGTATTACTTTCATAATTTCAGATTTTAAATTGCATCATTGACTTAATCAGCTGATTAATAGTCCAAGTCAATTGATTGCAATTATGAAATTCTCCAAAGGATAGAAATTTTTTGAAGCCGCAATCAAATTGTTAATTATCTCGATTTTTTTTTTCTCAAGAAATAAAAGAATGTGAAGTTAATGAATATTTTAAATTCTATTAAATGAAATGAGAGAGAATTCCAGTGATCAAAAACTTAAAATCTCCTACATCATTCTCTATTTGATGGAATTTAAATATTTTATAAATTTGTTAGAGAGATTTTATTTTTTTCACTCAATGAGAGAATTGTGATCAAAACTATGCATAGATCGCATATATACTTGTGATTAAACTAATTCTTGGTGTTGTAGAAACTTTACTAGTTGGTAAACCAATCTATTCCTAAAATTCAAAATTTTATATGAATAATTATTTTCAGATCTGTAAGATTTTGCATAATCTGCAATTAGGTCTTTCAATTTTTGAAAATCTATTAATAGGTCCATAAGGTTTCGAAATTTGTACAGCCGAGTCCTTTCATCCACAACTGACATTTGTCAATTGCAAAAATCAATAGTTTTGGATTAGACTTTTAAAATATGACAAAATTACCCTTTTTATATATATACAATTTAGAACTCTAATCCTTTACAACCATCAATCTCTTCCGACTCCTTTTCACTTTTTCCCATCTAATTTTATCTTTTACTTATCTCCCTCTATCTCATTCTTTCTCTTTTACCAATCTGTATCTCAATTCTTTCAAAACCTCAAAACTATAAACTTCTCAATTTGTTGCTCCTTTACCTCTCTTTCTTTCTTCTCTTCAAGGCTACTGCTATTCTTATTTAAAAAACATTAACTTCTTATTTTGTGGGTTCGCCTCAAGTTATAATAAAGATCTTGGTTGAAATAGAAGAAGCAATCCTTTTTTGTAGTTCAAATTGAATGGTGCAATTTTGTGTTTTTCAGATGGAGTTTAAGGGAACCAGAAGCCTTCGCCGTTTTGCTCTGCCGCCGCTAACATCTATCACTCTAGATCTCACCAAGCTATTGATCTCATCTCCATTAAATATTAATCCCTTTTTATATATATATTTTTTTGTTTCTTATGTAGTTGTGTTGTAAAATAATTTTTAAATTATTGTGATTGAGTGGTTGAGAAATTGATGATGAGTTTCTATATTTTGTAAATTGAATCAATTGACTTTAATTTATATTCTCAAGATTAACTTTTTAAAACCCACAAACACAAAAATTGAAGCATAAAGTTTTAGATTTATGGTTAAAAAACTTTCAATTCAGCAACATAAACCAAGCAGATCACTAAAATCAAGAAACTGTAATCAAGCTCTGATGATTCTCACGCGGTCTCTTTCTTCTCAAACCTCAAGTTCAAACTGCTACTCTTTCCGCCAATTAGGATTAATCGTGGCGAGGGTAAAAATGTCATTTTATGTCAAGATAACAGTCAGTTAACGTCCATTGTGGACAGAAGGATCTGACTGTACAAATTCCGAAACTCTATGGACCTATTAATACGTTTTCTAAAATCGAAGGACCTAATTACAGATTATGCAAAACTTTAAGGACTTGTAAATAATTATTCCAATTTTATATTTAAAAAATAGATTAAAAGTCAAGAAGGATTTAGTGTATGGCAACAACATATAGAAGAAAAACACAAAAATTGAAGAGCAACACCATTTGAACATTTTAATTTCTCTAATCAACACCAAAAATAAATTGAGTAGAAAAAAGCAACACAATATGAACAAATTATTTATGAAATGCTTGTACACAATTTGCTTTTAGCATATATGTTTGGAACTCGAAAATTTCTTGTTCGGGCTCCTTGAAAAACTAATAAAATAAATAAACGAAAATATAATAAAACTTTTATATGAATATTAAAATCAAGAATCCCAGATAGGACCAAAAGCAGAAATACCAGCAGCCTTGCAAGCATTAACAATATCTCTACTTCCTTCAGGATTGCTTGTAACAATTACTACTTCAGCTCCCCAATTTTTAGCAGCATCAACACTCATCTGGGACACATTTGGTCGACCCAAAATAGCTGTATCATGCATAATTACCTTATCTTTAGGATGTCCGCTCATCATTTCCTTAATTTCTTTACCAAAATTTTGCTCTATTCCTTTCGCCACCCAAAGCACGCACACATTAGCTCGGCTTGGCTGCAAAAGAAATGACAAAAACACACAAATACCTGAACCTGTAGCCACTAAAAGAACTCTGTCGTACATATTCACCAGATAAGGTAGACCTGCAAAGTGCACTTGTCTAACCCACAAGTGGCTGGGTGGACACGCCACTAGAGATTTTGTGAAATCACCAACTGCACCAGCTAACATCATGTGTTCTGTTTTCCCATCAGAAATTATTCCGAAAGCATGCCATTCGGATAATGGTGATGGGCTAATCCTTCCAAGAATACCAGATTTTACACCTCCTTGGAATTTTATTATAGAGGCATGTCCTGAAGGAGCTGATACTTTCACAGGTACACGTCTAACTGTTACCCATGGAATTACGATAAGAATTGTTATGGCAACTGTGAACCACAATTCTTGTTGTTTGATCAATGTGGAGCTTAGTTCATTGCTGTAGGATTTAGTTTTAGGGTCATAAGAGATAGTGAGTATAACAAAAGCCCATAAAAGGGCTAGAGCCGTCCATCCAGCGAATCGATGAGTTCTTTCAAATAAGTTATGATGAAGATGGCGAATTAAAGGAAATGCAGCTAAAGCTGCTAGGAAGAGAAGTGATAGAATACTGGAGGCTACACCAATTATTTCTGAGGAGGTATTATCCCTGTCCTTTAGAGTTAGGACTAAAGCATATATAAGCCAAGCAATGGAAGCAACACCACAGCTACTATGGATTCCACCAAGACTTTGAAGAAGAGAAGTAGTTGCAGTTTTGATTGGAAGAGGTATCCAAGACCGCCCCAGTACTTTCACTGCAAGCCAGAAAACAACTCGCAGAAAAGCCTCGCTTCTACAGAGTGTTAAAGCAAGAATATTGGCTATAGAAAAAAGAGCAGCTCGGTTTCTTGCATATGGGAAGTACCCAGTTGCTGCAAGAACCAAACCGGTGATATTCAAGGTCAGTGAAATGACAAAAAGCCGTTTGTACACTGTAAACAGGCCTTGATCAAGAAGTATGACTGACAGTCTTGATTTTGGCTTTCGAGCAGGAGGGTTTCGTGGTGCTTGGTCACGTTTACTTGCAGCTGAAGGAAGTGGGTTGGGTGTAAATTCTTTAATCTCCTCTAGTTTTCCTTCTTCCAGACTTTGAAGAATGATGAAGTTTTCATCTTCATCTTCATCGTCTTCAAGATCACAGAAATGGCTACTGGCTAAACTCGCAGACCTTGGAACTGTAGAAGGGAAAACCTTGGAGGAGTTCCCTTGAAACCAAGAGAACCATGAGCTATTGCCACCATTTGTGTCCTCGGGGACTGGTGAAAGAGCAAATGGATCAGAGTGAGGTTTGACTTCAAACGCCACTCCCCGGCAACTTAAAAATCTTACCGGTGTTTGCATTGTTAAGTTTTTATATTCTCTTAGGATTTTTAGGTATTATAGGGTTAAGCTAGTGAATTCTTATGGTTTGCGTAGTTTGTTGGTTACGAAGTTGGCAATTTATAGGGAAGCTTGGCTAGAACATTTCAAATTACTTATGATTGCAAACTTATTTTTTAGCTAATATTAAATAGAGTCATTTTCTAAAAATTAAGACAACCTTAATTTTGAAACTATGTACTGGCAATTTCACAAACTATTGTTTGGAAAAAAAAAATAATAGGAGAAAGACACGAGGCGGTCTCGCTTCGAATGCTCCATCCTTACCGTTTACAGGGCCTGTGAATCCCTTTAGTTTATTCTTCTTTTATTGCAAAGAAAAGGTCAAAATATAGTATTATTTCTTTGTTTATCTTTTTAAATTCAGTTACAGATAGTGTGGTGGCAACTGGAAGAGTAAGAAACTCAGTAGGAAGAGTTCCAACTCTTAACTTTGACAAAGTCCCGAATCGGACACTACTGCTGTATCCTTCCCCGATAATAATACAAAAATTGCTATTGCAACAACACATGAAGAGTTCCAACAATAATTAGTTTGAAAGATTCAAGATCAAGCTTACTTTTACAATAAAAATTCTTTTTTTTTTTTTTGTTAAAATTTATTTAGGGTTGATGTCAATGGAAGTTGACATTGGGTTGATGACCGTATCAAACTTTGCATAGATGAACAACACATGAAAGGAAGAAGTTCTAATCATGATAATAAGTTTTTCAAACAATAACCCACAATTGATCTATGTAGCAAAATATTTACTTTTTTCTACAACATTGATTCGATTTTATATGTATATTAATTTCTGTTTAAAATAAATTTATCATATTCTAATAATTTTCAAATAAAAGTAATTTTTTTTATGAAATAAATTTTAAATATATTTATAATATTCATTAACAATGCCCATGACGGTATAATTTATTGCTTAATCAGTTAACATTAGAAAAAATAGAGATATTAAATCAAATAACAATTTGTAGGTGTATTAATTAATTATAAAATATTAGAAATGGACCAGGTCCTAAAATGAATTGATTTGTAGAGGTAAAATCAGATATTATTTTTATTTTTCAATCTAATGGCCCACTAACAAACTCCAAATTTAAAAATAAAAATTACACAAATCTTGTTAATTCTTAATTAACAAAATTTATTGTACTCCGCCGTACATATACCCACTTGAAAGCATCCGTTGCGGATTTTTAAGTGAAAATATGGATTAACAATTTAACATCAAATAAAAAATTAGTACCGAACATAACTGTAATTTAAAAATTAAAATATAATATATTTTCTCAATTTATAAATATTTTTGAATGTTGCCAATAATTTTACTTTGATTATGTTCAAATGTAAGTTATAATATGGACAATGTCTCAAATAAAAAAATAAGTAAATTTAAATTGTACTTTAGAAGGAGTAAATATGATTCCAATTATTTATATTTATATATAAAAAAAATTAAAATAGTATTAAAGGATGTGAAAGTAAAAACTTGTCCATTTTAATATATAAAAGTTTTTTCGAGAAGAAAACAAATTATTAATATGTGTTTAGAGTTAATTGTTTACTTTTATTTATTTTTAAAAGAGTAATCTTTCTTTTTTTACTAAAAGAACTTAAGTTAATGTATTTTTAAAGGTAAATTAACAAAAAAAAATTAGAAGATGAAAAAACTATTATGTCCATATTTTTTTTTTTTTCAAAAATTGAACTAATGTTTCTCTTTAGTGTACATTTATTTTATCATTTTGTTTCAAGTAAATTATACTATTTTATATTTATATTTGTAAAACTGTGACTTAATTAATAAATCACATTTCACCCAAATCATTTCTTTATTTTAATTTTATTATAGAATTAATTTTAACTGAAATAACAATAATTTAGTAATAAAATTAAAAAATTCAATCGATAACTGAATAGTGTTTTTAACTTTTTAACAATAGGTATTTTAATTATTATTGATGTCATATTACAAACAAATAATTCAAATAAAATGACATTAATTTTTCACTCTGTTTATCCAACAAAAGCATTAAATATTATAATTTTTTTAATCATATGAACAAAACAAATTATTATATAAAAGACATAAATAATTAGTTTAATTTCTAAGAGACACGAGGAAATTGCATTTTCCAACAAAAAAAGAATATGTTAGATTAATTAATTAAAATAAAGAAAATAAAACCCAAAAAATATGGATAAGACTCTTTCTTATAGTCGAATGTCAGTATTTATTTATTATATTACTTACAGTTGTATTGGAGGTGTAATTCACATATAGACAAAATAGGGGCAAATATGAAAATAAGAGGGCTAAAGTTGTGTAAAAAGTGAAAAATTAGTACAAAAATAATCAAAATGCGCCCATAAATTTTGTCAAAGGAGTCATCGGTAATTAAAAAAAAAAAGAGAGGGAAA
>CANUEY010010979.1:0-32489 GCA_948099555.1 Croton setiger | reverse complement strand
CACAAATTAACTTTGTTTTTTTCCACAATTAATGGCATTTGTTTTTTTTTTTTTTAAAAAAAACGGTTCCCCTTTTAAAATTAATTTTTAAAAAAAAAAAAAAAAAAAAAAAAAAAAAAAAAAAAAAGATTTTAACTCTATATAAAACATATCAACTGGCTAGGAGAGAGCTCCATTTTTTTTTTATGATTTTAGGAACCAGTCTTTTCTTTTGAAGGTCCCAATTTTGGGTTACTATCCTTAAAATGTCCTTAAGTTAAAAACTAAGTGAGCTAAGTAACTTAGTTTTGGTGGGCTTAATCACCAGACTCATGACTGCCTCTAATTTCTGATAGATACATTTGAATGCTTTACCAGGTGTAAACTTGAGGACATACTTTTGGAAATGGATCGCATTTTGCGTCCTGAAGGGACGGTAATACTGAGAGATGAGGTTGATGTTCTGAATGAAGTTAAAATAATTGCAGCAGGCATGAGATGGGATTTGAAATTGATGGATCATGAGGACGGACCGCTCGTGCCGGAGAAAATTTTGGTTGCTTACAAACAGTATTGGGTCGGCGGCACAGGAAACAGCACTTCAAGTGATGAATAAACTGAAAGTAATTGTTTCAGAAGCAACTATAATGCAAATTATTTAACACTAGTCAAGTAATTAAGATGCTCTTGAATGGAATGGGATGGGATGGGATGGGATGGGATGGAAGGGCTCTTTCGGATGCTTGGTCAGTAAGTGTAAGTTATGATTATTATTATTATTAACAATACACATTCTTAGCAAATGCAGTGTTGAGAGCAAGTGTACGGAATACTCAGCTGCAAAATCTTGGATGTGTGGATTGTAGTGGTGAGCCCAAAAATAATCAGGTGAAAGATACAAGATTTTTGTAGTATTAGCAAGAACATCACTTTCAATTAAGATTGTATTACTTAAATTGACCACATACCCACTGTTTGTTTATTAATATTTAGTATATCTTTTATTTTTGAAAGGTTGAAGACTCTCATTGAGAATCAAATTCTTGTGTCAAGCTTGTTAATTTATTTATTTTTTTACCTGTTTGTCCAAATTAGCCCTAAACCCTAAAATCCAAAAACCCTAAACCCTGATTGAATAAATTCACACGTTTTTTTCATTGATTACAACAAATGTGCATTAATTGAGTTGAAAAAAGTTGTTTTTTTTTAGTTGAATTTATTTTTTTAAATTTGTAGCGAAGGTCGTCTAATTTGCCAAAAAAAAAAAAAAATTAATTTCTGGTTTTCTGGTCAATTTGAACATGGGAGCAAAGTTAAAGGGTGTAATTGGAATAATTATTGAAGCATGGAGTGTAGCCCTAAAGTCATTATCATTACTCATTAGTCATCACTCACCAACTTTCCCTGATGGGTTTGTTGACACATCAAACCCACCACCATATCTATTTTCATTTTCTCTTTTTTTTTTTTCAAAAAACAAAAATTATTATTATATTTTGAGTTTAAAAATTACTGTTATTCCCAAGCAAATACCTCCTCAAACTTCTAATCAAGTTTAGACGTTCGGTAATTCCTAAAATCAGCTATTGTTGCGATAAACTCATAACTGGAATTTTTTATTACAGCTAACAATTATTTTATGTTAAAACTATATTTATAGTAATAATAATAATTACATATTTATTGATAATTTTGTACGATAAATATAACACTATTAAATGTATATTGAACACTAACTCAAATCAGCTATTGAACACTAACTCAAATCAGCTATTCATAGTAAATCAAACAGGCTAAATCAATTTAGTGTACTTATGTTTTTACGTGAATAACATAAACATGTGTTAACTTTTTTTAGAATTTATAAGGAAGCATAATGGGTTTGTAAAACAGAATAAACGATAGATTTTTTCTAAAAAAGTAATTATTTTCTTTTGATAATATATTTAAGCTTTGAAAGTGAATACTCGTATAAGTTACCTGTTCACTTAAGGAGTCTAAAATAAAAAGACTATATAATTTTTATATTTCAACTTGAATTGAATAAAAATAAAAATGAAATGGCAGAAGTAAAAGACAAGAAGCTTGAGTAATAATTTAGAGAAAGCCACCAACTCCCATTCCAATATAAAAACCAAACTCATAACTGGCCGCAACACTACTAACAACTAGTTTTATTTCCCAGGAAAAAGAAAATCACTAACAACCAGTTTTGAGTCTGTGCAGTATTATTCTCCATGGCTGCTCGATCTCTGTGGGCTTCAAGGGCTGCTTCTTACCTAAGGATCTCTGTTTTCCACCGACCCTTTTCTTCTGGTAATCTCCTCTATCTTAATTTCTATCATTTCAATGTAAACACTTGTGATCCCTGTCTTGGATCGTTTCTCTTGTTGTAAAAAGACTTCTTTTTTTTTTTTTTATTTGAATTGATTCATGGTTGGTATTGGGTTTGGTTTGGTTGGTAGTTTGATTTATCATTCAAGTTTTGATATTTTTTTTTATTGGTGCACTAACACTGAATAATAGGCCTTTACTCTCTGGGGCTGTTGTATCACTTCAATGTAAACACTTGTGATCCCTGGGTTGTTGTTAATGTCTTGGATCGGTTTTATTGTTGTAAAAAGACCTCTTTTTTTGTTCTTTTTGAATTGAGTTGTGGTTGGTATTGGCTGGTAGTTTGATTTATCGTTCAAGTTTTGATTTTTGTTTTTCTTTTATTGGTGCACTGACTCTGAATAATAGGCCTTTACTCTGTTGGGGCTATTGTATTGCAAAAAGAGTGATTGATCTTATGCATTGATTAGATCTCTTTGTTTTGTTTGTATTACGAAAATGAAAGCTGAGTTCAGTAATGATCCTAATAGTCTATAATGTGAAATGCAAAATGGGAACTTCTTGGGTCAATAGTGTTAACTAATGTCATAGCAGTAAATTGTTTTTGGAATTTTTTGGAATCCATGTAAAGACTTAAATTTTTTGGACTTATATACAAAAATAAATAACAAAAAAATGCTTGCACAATATCAATGTAATGTCTGTCTAACTTCTGGGTACTTAACAAAATCTTTAGTTTTGATCTATGTCATTTTCAATACAATGAACGGTTGGTGTGGGTGCCAAAGATTCAACATTTGGTACTGCTTGATTTTCGATTAGAGATGTTAATTTTTATGTTTGTATATTGATTTTATGCATTCATCATAAGTTCATGAGCATGATTTTACATTGCCTGCTCTAAGGTAGTGCAAAAAGGTGTATTTTTTTTATTAGGGTAAAGGTTGTGTGTATGTGTGTATTGCTTGTACATTTGTTTGTCTCTGCATCTGCACATTAGGTAGAAATTGAAATTGTCATTTTCTCAAATATATTGTTTTTGGTTATATTTGAAGTAAGTCAAGATATTGGAAAAGCCCACTCACTTATGATCCCACAAAGTAAGATTCTTGTGTTTTTGTTTAGTTCTTTGTTTTGGTAATTGTTTAAGCCGTGACTGGCAGCTCTTACATCTTTGCATTCTAAGAATTTGGTTTCACATTGATTGCATTTGGCTGCCATCTTAAATTTTATTTGTTCCTTTTTTTGGTTTTTAGTTTTCAGAATGATTAAATGTTTTTTGTTGCTTTTGCTGATGCTTTGTCAATTCACTTATAGTTATAAAGGATCTGAAGTATGCCGACAGTCATGAGTGGGTGAAAGTCGACGGAAATGCTGCTACTGTTGGTATAACCGATCACGCTCAGGACCATTTAGGTGATGTCGTGTATGTTGAATTACCTGAAGTGGGTTCTGCCGTAAAGCAGGGTGACAGTTTTGGTGCAGTTGAAAGTGTTAAGGCTACTAGTGATATCTATTCTCCTGTTTCTGGTAAAGTCGTTGAAGTCAATGAAGAACTGAACAATTCCCCTGGCTTGGTCAGTCCTCTCATATGGTTCTATTCTTTTTATGTTTCTTTCCTGCCAAATGTGAAATTCTTACTAAAGAGTAATTCTACTGTGTTCAAATTCGTATTATAGCTACTGATGTGTGCATCCGGTCTGTTAGATCTGTCTTTCCCCTTTCAGGATATATATTTTCTCCTTAGTAATCTTTTTCTATGCTATTGTAACCTTTTCTTTGTGACGTACTGTTGTTTGGACACTTTAACTGTTCCAAAGTTCTGGAATAAAAAATATTCTTCAATTTTCGAAAAAACTATAGAATAGATGGATTTAAGTGCTTCAAATTTCTTTAAAGTTACTAACTGTGTCTTAAGACAAATACACTCGGATACTTCCCTATGTTTAGAATTCCTCTTAGGGCCACTCACTAGAGCTATTGTTTCCATTGTTGTTCTTCGCCTTAAGAATCTAAATATTCTAGTAAATTTCTTAGTATTGCGAAACCAGCACTATTTTTGATTTACTAACTCTAAAATGATTCTGATGCTGCTTGCTGTTTCACCTTTGATGCTGCATGCTGTTCTATGTACTAACTCTATATAGACATCTCTTTTTCTATCTACTTGGAGCCCGACTTATTAGATATGTGCTAATAATGTTACTATCGTATTATTAGCCCATGTCATCTAGTTAGTGAGCGAGACAACTACAACTGGAGAAGTTCACAATAACCTCAAAGGCTGGAATGGAATTGAGTATTGACTATTTTTTTGTCAACATGCTTTTGTAATATATTTGACTTTATATGATCTTAATGTGGCATGCTGTTTCACCTTTGATATTTTAGGACAACATGAACAAAAAACCCCAAATTCATAGCTGAGCAATGTTCATGACCTTGTGGTTATTTTTGTATGCTTGTATTTTTCTACATGCGCGCGCTAGTACTTCCATATTCTCCAGGTTAAGGTTATTATAGCTGTTCTGCTGCATCTAATATCTTTGGTATTCCAAAAACTCAAAGTTCTGCGCATATACAATAAACATTTGGTGGATTTGTGCATAGTGTAGTTCTTCATTAAATCATACGGATGCAGTCCAAGTGTACATGAAAGAAACTAGCATTTCCAATTTCCTTGAGGGTATTATGTTTTGTTTGGTCGCAACAATGAACATCTTCAAAATGTTTGTTTCATTTGTTACTTCCAGGTAAACTCAAGCCCATATGAGAAAGGATGGATTATAAAAGTTGATATTAGTGATGCTGGTGAGCTAAAAAATTTGAAGGATGCAGACGGGTACACAAAGTTCTGCGAAAAAGAAGATGAGCATTGAGGGGTCCTTTATATTTGGAATGCTGCTCGAGAGTACGCGCTTCTGTTTTTGTATTTTACCTGAATATCTGTTTACCCTCTTCTGATTATTGAAGAATGAGTTACACAAATAATAGTCGTTTTGGATTTGCATTTGTGTCGTGGCAGAGTAGTAGGCAGCTGAGAAATGTTATGTTTTGAATATTTTTATGATTCTCTTCATAACTAAGAGGTAATAAGTGCAGGCCTTATAGCTTAGAGTGTTTTCAGCATTATGCTAAAGGATTTAAGGCCATATTACATGCTTTCTGCAAATTCATTGTGCTATTCTTGGTCTGCATAGTTTTTTATTTTCTGGAAATAAGGTAAAATAACCATAATATAGAGATTATGTAAGCTGGTCTGTACTTCAGTACAAGATTCAGTGGAACCAGAAGCAATTGGACTTTCTCATAATGAATCTCTCATATGAAAACACTAGCAGTACAAACTCAGAAATTGATGAAGCACTTACTATATTTACTATAATTTTTGATGTAGCATTTACCATAATTTTTTTACCTTGTAGAAAATAGAAATTTCAAATGGGTATTCTCTTGTTTACCTTGGGCAAGGTAAACCTTCTATTTTTAGGGGATTTGCTAGATAATGTTCACATTAATATTGTTACGTGATTAATTGCACATTAAATTGTGGACTCGAAAAGAAAAAATATATATATGTTGGATTAGATAGAAGTTTTTGAATGTGAATATGTACAATTAAATATTTTGCTACATAATACATCTTCCATTTTACTTATACATCAACTGTAATTCACATTTGCGAGCATCTCTAATGATCTCCGATGTAATTCACATTTGCGAGCATCTCTAATGATCTCCGATGCAATTGTGAATTGCTTCCGTTTGATGGTTATGTTAGAAAAATGAAAAGAATTTTTTTAAAAAATTCATTTATAATGCTAATGTCTATTTAATTGTCAAGTTGACGTGTCAATAAACAATTTTAATAGACTATCTATTTTTAAAAGCTATACTAAACATTGTCTACATTAAATTTGTTACACGATTTGTTACCCATTAAATTTTGTCAAAAATAAAAATAAAAAATATAATATATTATATTGAAATATTTTTTTAAAAAGTAAATTTCATTAACCACATAATTATTTAAACATTCTATTTAATTAACAAATCAACTACGATGTTATTAATTAAATGTTGTCCATAATGGAATTAATATTTTTATTCACCAATAATATACCTAAATGCACATGTTACTATTTACAATATTGTTAATATATATTTTAAGAGTGGAGGTCAAACGTAGGACCGAACCATAAGCCATTGAAGAAGGTGCAACCAAATTGCGTTAGTCACTTTCTTGCCAGACAGCTTGAGGTTCCTTAGTCCACTGCTCCTCTATCATACCATCATCATTTATTATTGGACACTTAACACCTTGGAGGCCCCGTGAAAGGCATCTGTTCAGCCTAAAGGTATAGCAACAAGCTTCAATTCGGCCCAAAGCCTCCGCGAAAAGCATCTACTTGTTCCATGTGCATGCATTGTCCACAAATATTTTCTCACCTAAAAACACTTGAAACTAGTACAAGCCAATCTCGCTCAAGTGCAACCCTTTAGGTGTGTAAGTGTGTATCTACCTATGTAAAAAAACATATAGTATCTGCTTGGTCCTTAGACGCTAATCATAAGGGAGAATCTATAATATGCTATGGTGGGGAGTTTAGCCTTAGGCTTAGAGTATGAATATGCTATAGTAGGGGTTCAATCCTACGCTTTCTATTCAATGTGGACCACTGGTGACAATATATCCAGCTCATCAGCCTAGCAACAAGCTTCTTTTCGACTCGTTGGCCTTGTGACAAGCATAAATCGAACTCATTGGCCTCGCGACATGGATATGTTGTAGCAATATAGAGATAAAACGAGAGTGAATATATGTGAACTTTTAACTTACACATTTAGCACGCTTACATAGTACACAAATTTTAAGTCAGCTGAAAATTAAATGATTCTGTCCGAACATAAAAAAAAGCAGGCAAACAATTAAATTACGTGATAGATAATGTCACATAAAATATGTTTTTTTGAACATATTAGTATCATTTTATGCTCTTTCCTCAACCATGGATATTTCCATAATATTCATTTCCTTCTTTTTATTTATCATTATCAACATTTGTTAAACAATAATTGACAAAAGTTAAGATATGACTCAAATGCATAAAAATATGGTGCACGATATGAAATATGCAATAATTTAATTAAAAATTTATAATTTTCATTAATTAAGTCTCCAAAAGTTTTTAATAATAATTAACTATATCTATTCATAACCTAATTACTCTTTAATCCATCTAACAAGAATAATCTGAAGTCTCTTATCAAAGTGGAATTTTTTTTTTTATAATATTTTAGAACTTATTAGGTGTTTAATGAAATTATAAGTTAAAAACCCAAAAAAAAAAAAATTGTACAAACCATAAATATGTAAGTTTTAATTATATAAAAAATTAAGGTTTAAAAAAGTAATTTTTCTTAAAATAAAATACACGATATTTAAGTTTTGAAAAATAGTGCGTATGAATAATAATTAGAAAAAAAAAATCTAGATTGAATACAAATTAATGTTCATGCTTTAATAAAAATATTTAATATAACAATTGAAACCCTAATTTATTGTCAAACCCTATTTTCTTATGCAATTTAATTGTAATGTTTGGTGGAATATTTTCAAAATATTATTAAAGATATGAATTTTTTTAAAATAATAAATTTAGAAATGTAAAAAAATTGATGTGGTGTCAAAATCATATTGGTAGTTGAAGATTACAACTTAAGAATGATTGTTACCACAAAAAGAGTAGCAACAATAAAACCATTATTCCAATCTGTGGGCAAACCCACAAAACCATGTGCCCAATCATAACCATATTTGAGTTGCATTCATTAACATATTTGCTTCTTTTTAAGTGTTATTATATTTTAATTTTTTTTATAATTTTATTTAAACTAATACTACTATAATGTATTTATTGAATTTATTCTTTTTTCTATTTTATAAGAAGTCAAAATAAGAAGAATAACATTGGAAACAGTATTATTATTATTATTATTATTATTATTATTATTATTATTATTATTATTATTATTATTATTATTATTATTATTATTATTATTATTATTATTATTATTATTATTATTATTATTATTAATTGATAGTTTTTGAAAAATAAAATTATACAATGTAAATAAAATGTTCTTTAGTTTACAATGCAAAAAATACAATATGTTAATGTTAAAATAAATAATAAATATTTATTTATTTAAAAATAATGTACTCTCTTAGTCCCCAAATAAAACTTCAAGTTTCAGAAGTATTAAAAAATTTATTTATTGAATGATTAATATACCGTTTTTTTAAATGTTTGTCCGATTTTCAAAATGAATGTGATGAATCATAATTTAACTTAGTTTAATATGAGTCTTGCTCATTTCGATGTAATTTGTATGGACAGTCTTCCATATGGCTTGTACCATACAATTGATGCCTAATTTTCATGATTGAAAATAATAATATCTAATAATATAATTATTATTATATGGTATATGAAAAATAAAATAAAAATATATGATAAGTTAGTGTAAGAGCTGAATACACTACTAGTATGAATTTTGAGTTTCATATGGCAGAATTTGAAACACGTAGTAGAGTATTATTGATGCAATCATAGAAACATTTTCCAAGAAACATGTTGAAATCTCTACATTTTTTATTCATTTCACAAGAAATTTGGTAAGTCCAACATGAAATAATGGAACTTTAAGCTAAAAATTATTTATATATTTATGCAATGTAATTAAGGAACATAATATGTGATTATAGTGCTTCATTCATAAATTTGTGGCTAAAATTAAATTAAAGTGTGATTAGTGTTGTGATAAGCTAATTAATGCAATATGTCACTATTGGATCATCTTTGAATTATAGATATTTCTAAATGGTTTAACTTTTGAATAAATATGATAAGATGGGAGGCAAAGATCTATAACATGATCATGTGGGGCTTCCACTAACAAAGAAATTAGTATATAGTTTATTATTTTTTTTATGATAATTATGTCCAATATAGTAAATAATGATAAAAATATTTATTTATTTTTTTTTAATTTTCAAAAAATTAGTATTAATATTCGTGTAATATACGAAATTTTAATTAAATCCATCTAAATTACAACATATCCGGATGTATACTACTTATAAATAGACTATATACTACTAGAAACTTTCATCTCTTCAATGTGTCCTAAAGTGAACTTTTGCTTTAACCTTTGCATCAACATTAGTTTTAATTTGGGTTAAATTTTGATATTTGGATGAAATTGTATTAAAATTTATGAAACAAGGGGCAAAATGTCAAAGTAAATTAAAATGTGATAAAGGCTAATCATTGGTTTGAGCAACTACAAAGACATTTCATAATATAAATTTGGTAGCAAAATCTAATTATTAGAAGCAATAATACTTGATTTACTTATTTGATAATCAATTTCCGAAATAAATGTTAATCAAATTCTGTCCACACATCACTAATCTTAAGTAATGATACATAAACTCTTTAAGAAATTATATTATTGAAGTTGTTTAAGAGTGCCCTAACACCATTAAACTTTGTTTACATAAAAAATCAATCATTATTAATTTTAATTGACTCTCAAATATTTTCTTTTGATTTTTATATTATTCGGTGATTGATAATTCTAAATTTAGTACCGTAATTTTAAATTGTAAAACTATTCTACAAATTTAGCCACTTATTTCACTTAAGTGGGTTCGTAGACAGACTAATAACGAGACTTATATATTAATTAAAACTTCCTATTGTTTTAATTGTGTTACAATTTGGAATTCAATAGTATAACGAAACAATTAATTACGATTTTTATGTTAATTGCAAAAATTGACTAATATATGAAGTTCTAATCAAATTACATACAAAACAATAAATCAATAATTGTTGGAAAAGAATGGAGTGTTCTCGTGAGGTTCCCACGGATGGCACGTGACTAGCTTTGGTTTGAAAAACTTTGTTAAATTGGACACATCATTTTCCGTACACTAAATGCTTTTTTTTTTTTATGAAATAAAAGATAAAATCTAAATCTTTTTCAAAGAAGAATACTAATTACTTTAAAAAAAAAGTCAAAAAAAAATATTATTGCTTGTTGTCAGATATTTGTCAGAGATTATTGCAAGTATGCATGAGAAAATGAACTGCCACATATGAATCCAACAGAACTAATATAAATTAATTATGCTATAATTTTAATATTTTCATTTATTCAAAAATTATCTCCAACAATTAAAAAGTAGTAATAATTTTCAATCTAAACCATAATCTCTAAAATAAAATAACATCTTTTATAAAAATATCATTTTGATTAATATTTTTTTTATAATAAAATATAAATTTTATTAATAAATAAAATAATCAAAATACATCATCATATTGATTTGAGACCTCTTATTTGGAAGGTATTTAAATATTTTGATAGTTTGTTGACGACTAATTATTATAAGTTGTAGTCTCTTTTTAATTACATGTTAGTAAAATTAATTTTAGGAATATCACATTAATGAAGATATTAATTATTATTAATACCCTGAAACTCAATGCCCAATCGGGCTAAATTAATTTTGTTGTTAAATTATTGGTAGAAGCAGTTTAAGTTTAGGAATGAATAATTAATTTAGTGTTTATGTTTAGTAGTTAATTTATCTCAACAATTCAATTAATTCTTCATCCATTTATTATTATTATTATTATTATTATTATTATTATTATTATTATTATTATTAATGGCTATGAAATAAAGTATGTATTTTGTACATACTTTTTTACAGTTTTTTTTTTACTATTTGATTTCTAGTCACCAAATTATGGTCACCAATTAATTTAGGTCTATCATAATTACTAAATGTGATAAATTTTTTTTTACCGAATTTTAACACAGTTGTATTTTTAATGTTCAAATTTGAGATTTTTAATTAATTTAAAACAATCCCTACGTACTAGTTGATTTACGTGTTCATTGGTTTCTTCGTACTACTTAAATATTGAGTTTCTGTATAATCGTTATATTTTTCAATTTTAACATTATTTCCGTTATTTTAAAAGGGTATTTTTTTTCCTTATTAAAAACCCATGAAATCTCAAGGATAACAAAGGGTGCATGCTAGTATTATTAAAGATCATAATAGTGTGGCAGTGAAGAGTACAAATACCTACATTAATATAAGTTATTGTACTATGTATGACGAAAAATTAGGTTTTGTCGTAAGATTGGCTCAAAAGCAAAATAAATGGAGACAAGAATTAATTGTAATGCAAAAAATGAATGTGCAAATGACATTTTGGTTATCTTTTTTGGAAAGGTTGTCTTCAAAACTATCAATTCTGGAGAAATTTCGACCAAAAAATTACAGTCCTGTTTAAACCTGGGAAATAAGTACTCATATATATATATATATATATATATATATATATATGGGATTAAATTGAAGAATTTTCAATAATTGGGGTGCAATTACTACTTTGACATTTCCAAACGGCAGTTTAAATTCTAGGGACTGATTGGCTAACAAAATCTTTAAGACTTGAATTGAAGAAATTAAAATTATGATGAAAAATAATAATAGAATATATATAAAAGGGGAAAAAAATTGAGAAAAAGGGTAGCTTTTTTTGGTGTAGACAAATTTTTTTATCATAATTGTTATCAATATCATTGTTCAATTGTTGGCCACTCTTGTCGTTGATTGCTTAAATTAAGTCAAATCAAAATCTTAATATCACACTTCCGTTCAATAGTTAAACTTGATTAATACTTTTCGCAAAGAATTATAAGTTTCTGAATCTCATTTATACGATGGTAGACTTACGAAAATTTTACATAGATCAAAATTGAACAATAACTTTTATAGAGGTCAAAATTAAGTCAATTTACCCGCAGTTTATTACTATGTTGATTCCCCATTAGATTTACGATAATTTCGTGTAACAAAAACAAATCCAAAATGCTTAATATTAGAATAATTTCATGTAAAGTAAAGATGCCATAAAGTTTGAAGATTCTATGTGAATGGTTGGATACTTTTGTATTTTAAAGAAAAATTGAGTGTTTAATTTTTATAAAAGATTATGCAATTTATGTCTAATGGACCAATATACAATATATTATTTTTCACTTAAAAAATAAAAAATAAAAGAATTTATATAAAATCATTTTAAAATAAAAATTTATCATTGACATAATGATGTTAAAAACGAAAAGGTGGAATCAAATCAATATATAATAATATTACAGTTTGATGCAAAAGAAGGAAGCAATTAGGAGAAAGAATCAAATTAAATATTTGTTTAAGAATATTCAGTTAAAAAGCAGTTAGATTTTGGAACATTGAGTGACTTTGCATATAATAGTAACGTAACATAAATACTATTTATTTAATTTTCATGTATTCTGTGGTCTATACACAATTGATTGCAACTCAACACTCACAAGTCTCAGAGACCCTCCTGCCTTCCTTCCTCTTGCACAAACAGACCGTACTTCTCCCTCTATCTCTCTCTCTCTCTCCTTCATTTTGAGCATAAAAATGGTCTCTTTTTATGTATAGCCAAACCAGAAGCTGCAACTGAAAGAAACAAACCAAGAACAAGTTGAAGGAAAAATGTATTCTTGTGGGTTTTTTTTTTATGTTGCATTTGTTATTATCTTCAGTAAAACTTGAGGGTTTTCTTCCTTCTTCTTCTGTGAATTTGTTTCTAACATGTATATATATATGTATATATGCATGCAAGTGAAGCTTTTTTATGCATGTTTTGATTCTTTCTTATTGAAGAATTTCAATGTTTTTTGCTATTGGACTAGTCTCTTTTCTTGCTCCCTTCATTATCCACTTAAGTTTGTGTCTTTTCCTGTTCGAATGTTAGATATCTTAAATGGGCTTCAAGCTATTTTATGTTGTCTTGCAAATGGTCTTTCTTTAATTTATCAGTTTGGGGCATTTTTCTTATATTATTGTGTCTTACAGAAGTAAAATATTAGATCAAGTGATGATTTTGAAATTTGATGGTCTGCAGAGAAGAAGAGTTGATTTGGATGTTGATAAAGAATACTGATTTTGGAAACTTGTGGGTTGCCTGAGAAAAAGGATGCCAAACCAGCTATGGTTTGCACTGCTAATGATTTATCAGCATGGAAGGATTTTCCAAAAGGGCTTAGGGTCCTCCTTCTTGATGAAGATGTCAATTCTGCTGCAGAAATAAAATCAAAACTTGAAGCAATAGATTACATTGGTTAGAGATCTTTGATTTCTTTTGTTTTACTTTACTATTTCAGATGCAAAATTGTTTCTTCTTAATTAGAAAATTTCTAATTGCTACTTCCACCTAACTTAATTAGCTAATTATCATATAGAACCAAACCCACTTCCTTTTGGTACTCAATAATTGTTTCTTTTTACTTATTTGGTTTTTGGAATTTTAGTTCTCTTTTTAGAAATGATAGTGACAAAAGTTCATAAAGAGGATCCAATGCCATTGAATGCTTTAGATGTACCTTTAATACAAATTTTACATATCATTAGCAAATGGGTAAATGTCATTTGTGCCTTAAACCAAAAGTTCCCAAATGATTTGCAAATATGCTAAAATTCAAAAAGTGCTTGAAAAATCTTGTTATCAGCATTTCAATTACTTCATAACTTTTGATTATCTTCCTTATAGAATATACATTCTAACTGAGCCATGTTCTTTCCAGTCACTGTGTTTTGCGATGAGAATGAAGCGTTGTCTGCACTTTCAGACAGACCTGAAAGTTTCCATGTTGCTATTGCAGAGGTAATACTTCTATGCAACATACAATTTCTTACAAATTGCCTTTTTAATTTTCTTTTTTCTTTTTTAATGATTTGTCTAAGAGTAGCCTAGTTCGAAACCAGCAATGCGGTTTCATATGGATGAAAGATGCAATCTTTAACAGAGACTAAATATTCGATCTGTTGTTTATTATGGACACAGGTGAGTACAAATCATAGCAATGGGAGCTTCAAGTTCCTCGAAAATGCCAATGACTTGCCTACCATCAGTGAGTTCAATTAAACACAAGCTACATATGGCAACCTCTTGCATGTAAAATGGATTCTCTTGCTAGAGTTTCAGAATCCTGTAGATTTTTTTTTTTTTCAAAATTTTTCCAATTTATTATGAGACCTCTTAAATAAGCTTATGAAGAAATTTCTGTGCCATTAGTAACAGGATAAAACTGCCAATGAAATTTTTCTAGTATAGCTTCTAATCCATGCAAAATGTTTATTTTTTTTTCAGTGACATCCAACATCCATTGCCTGAAAACCATGATGAAGTGCATAGCGGTAAGAATTTTTATTGCTTATTTACGGGTTAAAAGCATGTACTTGTGCACTATCCGCAGTTACATGCCAAATGTTTGATCTGTTCTGTCCTGAAGTCTCTCTGTTTGGATTCGGAGTATTTTATCTATTTCTTGGAATAATTTAATTTTGGTTACTGAAGTATGAGCTAATGTTGTTCTTCTTGTTAATGTATCGACTATAGAAAAATCAAGCAGAGCTGCATGAATTTTTGTACTGTACTGAAGTTATCTTAGCTAAGAAATTGAACATTTTGCCTTGTCCTATTGCTTATTTGATACTTTATTTCAGCTTGGTGCTGTTGAGTTCCTTCCCAAACCTCTCTCTGAAGACAAGCTAAGAAACATATGGCAGCATGTGGTTCATAAGGTTTGTGTGGATTGTATTTACATTGTTACCAGAATCGCCATTATGGTTACTCTGCTATGAAATGAATTTTTGATGTAAAAAGTCTTTTGCAGGCATTTAATGGCAGTGGAAAAGTCCTCCCTGAATCACTTAAGCCTGTCAAAGATTCTGTAACTTCTATGGAGGTGGAAACCGAAGAGCCCAAGAATGAGAACTCAGACAGAATTACAAAGGAGTCCCCAGCTGTTGAAAATGATAATGTGCATTCACCAGGTAGCGATAAGTATCCGGCTCCTTCAACCCCACAGTTAAATCAGGGAGCACGATTATTGGATGATGGAGATTGTCAAGATCATACTACTTGCTCAACAGAAAGAGACAATGGTGAGCAAGAAGGAGAATCTAAATCTGTCGAAACTACTTGTACAATGACTGAAGAAACCCTGCAGGTGGACCATCCTCAGAGTCTGAGCAAGACTATTGTCAAACAGGAAGATGACCCAGCCAATGGGGCCAAGAATGACAATAATGCATCCAGTCATCCACAAAAAGATGAGAATGTTGCATCCAGTCATCCACGAAGAGACAACGAGAGTCTTAAGAATCCAGATGGCAATGCTGAAAACTCAATTAAAGCTACTAGCCTTCACAATTCCAGTGGAAATAGAGCTAATCGAAAGAAAATTAAGGTAATTCAATTTATACAAGCTCCAAATACTTTTGAAAGTACACTCTTAAATCTTGGAGGACTTTCAGAATCACCGAACCTTTTCTGTTAACTAATTTTATTGTAGTCCCAATTTTCCCTCACTTTATCAGAAATTTTATCTCTGAATTTGAGATTTCAGTTATTTTGCAAAATAGAGTTCAAAGTTTTGATGATTTTAATGCATTGTGGTAATAGTTATTTCTCTGGTCTTCGGCTTCAGGTAGATTGGACGCCTGAGCTGCACAAAAAATTTGTGCATGCAGTAGAGCAACTAGGTGTAGATCAAGCTATTCCTTCAAGAATACTAGAAGTAATGAAAGTGGAAGGCTTGACTAGGCATAATGTAGCAAGTCATCTTCAGGTCAGTAGTAAACTTCATACATTGTTTCTGTTAGTTTCAAAGGGAGCATTTTCACAAAGAAAGTCACAATTTTATGCTTGGCTGATAAATACCCTCTTTCTTCTTTATGAGCAGAAGTATCGGATGCATAGGAGGCATATTTTGCCGAAAGAAGATGATCGTAGATGGCAACACCAAAGAGACCAAATACATAGGAGTTATTATCCACATAAACCTATCATGGCCTATCCTCCATATCATTCAAGTCATACGTTCCCACTCAGTCCAGCGTATCCTGTATGGGGAGCACCCGGTGCTCACCCTCCTGGAGTCCAAATGTGGGGATCACCAGGCTATGCTCCATGGCAACCAGCAGATAGTTGGCACTGGAAGCCATATTCAGCAGTAATGAGCCTATTTTCTTTTCCGATAACATGAAAATTTTCGCAACTAGTTTGGACTTTGGATTCATTTTGATACATTTTCTTATGTTAATGCTTCAGATGCATGCAGACGCTTGGTCTTGCCCTGTGATGCCACCACCTCACACTCCTTACTCTTCATCACCCCAAGTGAGTTTACTTTTATTAGTGTAATAAATGCAGGTTTTTGCAAGGTCTTGAATATCAACGTGCACATTATTGCTCTACTTCACTAAATGCTTTTATTCCTGGAAATGCAGGCTGCTGCGGGGTTTCACAGCGCGCAAACTGTCAGTAATGACAGCAGAACATCACAGAATTCATACGAGTTACATCCGGTAAAAGAAGGCCATATTAAATGTCCTGGAATTCGTTCATAATTTCATACCATGTTTAATCCAGAAATTCTTTAAATTAGGAGAACTAAAAATGTTTCTATTTCATGCAGACAGAGGAGCTAATAGACAATGTAGTAAAAGAGGCAATCAACAAGCCATGGTTACCATTACCATTAGGTCTAAAGCCTCCATCAACAGAAATAGTTCTAGCAGAACTCTCCAGACAAGGTATCTCCAGAATTCCTCCCCAAAATCAACGGCTCTAATTTTTCTCACGTCTCTACTATATACATACAGTTTAACCCACTGAGGTGATGATGGACCATCAAAATGCTGGACAGCTTATAATTTAGCCAAATCGGATCAGTCCAGGTACATGAGATCATCTTCAACAGTCAATAAATGGGGTGGACCCTGTTTGTAGAATGAAGACACAAACCAAAAGAAAAAATAGAGTTCAGTGATGACTCAACACGAACGGCTACTAAGACACCACGTATGTGCAGTATGAAATTTGTGGTTGTAAATAGGAATCTGACTGAAGAAAAATTGTTGGCCATTCTGGGTCTGCCACTATCCTTGTTCTTGGCGTTTTTGATATATTTTTTTATTAGGGAATATCCCATGCATCTCTTCTCTTTATATGAGACTAATTTGGGGCGATCATTAAGCTCTAATCTGTCTTATTACATAGAGCTTCTGTGTAATCTGAAATGGTAGGGGTCCTTTTTTCTGTGTTAATGGGGTGGGTCCTGTTGCCGTCTAATAAAGGGGCTACAGATAATGTATTGTGGGCGGTGTAGTGGGAGTTGTGGCGGCACCGGAACTTTGTGAATAAAGTTGACACATTCTTGATAGATGGCGATGCTGACTTGACATTTTTTCTATTTCTTCAAATTTTCGGATAATTGTTGCTAATTTAGTAGGTCTGCCCATGGTTTACAAGGGCTCTGAACTGGTATTCGAAACGGTGTCGGAACAGAAAAAAGAAATAATAATAATAATAATAATAATAATAATATAGTTAGAATTAATAATTATATAAGAATAAGTAAAACTAATTTATATATTCAATAATACCTCGTCTATTGGGTAAAGGACTAAGCTTTTTTTTCCATATATATATATATTTATGAACTAAGTTTTTACCAGTTCGAATTTCTTGCGATTTCGATACCAGTTCTAAAATTTTAAGAAATCGAAAATTTGATATCGGTTTCTACCTACTAACGAATCGGGACCAGAACCAAACTGTACACTAATATCCTCTAATCTACCATCAAACACAATTTCATCTTAAAAAAAAAAAAAAAAAAAAAAAGAGCTTAAGCATATAACTATTTTCAAACATAGGGACCAAATCATTAATTACATAAAAATATGAGATCATTAATTACGTATATATAATATCTTTTCAAAATTACTGAAGAATTTTTATACCTTATAAAATTGAAATAATGGAAAATAATTGATGAACATGTAAATAATCAAGATAACATAGTCAATTTGAATATGTTTTTATATAATACATCAAGTAATGATTTTATGAAGAGATGAAGACAGGCCTGGTCTTAAGGGGAGCAGCATGAGCGATTGCTCGGACCCCAATTTTAAATAGGACATTTTTTTAATATATATAAAAAAAAAATTCAGAAACAAAACCTTAATAAATTAATAGCATAATAAACGATAAGTAATTAAGTATATGAGTGGTAAGTTTAGGGCTCATATCCAAGAAAAATTAGTTATCATTTAGGATTTATATTTTAATTTAAACTGTTAAAGGTTCATGTTTCGCTCAGGACCTTCTCTAAAATGTCTGAGACGACCTAGATGAAGAAGCACATTAAGACACTTAATGGATTGAGCAGTATTGCTTATTAAGTTGTTATAAGTTACTCAGGGCGTTTGATAAAAAAACTCACAACTTTTAGGGCCTAAAATTAATGTGATTTAATTTGGCTGACTATTGCAATTGTACTCCTTCGTTGTAAACCATCGACGGGTATAGCTTGTAGCAAATGCACCCTTCTCATGATTTTGTATCCAATTGAATACATTTTTGACATCATTGGGCTCACTTAAGGTTAACTATGGTTGAAAGAATTTTCATATTGTAAAGTAGACAATTCATTTTACTTGAGATTACATGTGGAATATCATATATAATGGAGGAGAATTGTGCTTCAACTATGATTCTTTGCTCTTGTATTCATTGCAATAATTAATAGAAACCTTCCTACATTTGCTGCAGTTTCAGGCACCCTACATTTGTTTAATTTGTTTCTACTTTTTGCATTCTTGGTACAACATCGTGTCATAAATCCACTTTTAAGAAAATACTTATTACACCCCTGCATAAATTGATTTCATACACTAAACCAATCAGTTTTTAGAATTTTTAATTTTTTAGATAATCTTATCATTTTCTGTATTCTCAAGAGTATCCCATATTTGATTTTTTTTGTCTAAAATATTCATTGGTTTAATTGCACTCGGTGTAGGGTTCTAAGAATTTTCCCCAATTTTTCTTAAACTTGCATGGCCAATTAGATTACGCGTATACTAACTTTCAATATTTAAACTACTATATATAATTTAAATTTTGGAGTGATTAAGGGTGTGTTTGGCATATTTAATTCTTTGAATGTTTATAACAACTGTTTACCAAAATTTAAAAACTAAGCACTAAAAGCTGGGGAGGTTAACTTTGATAAAATAATATATAAACAGTTAAAATCTATCTCAAAATCTACCTTAACAAACACCACAAAAACTAGTTTTTTTAATGTTGATCAGTCAAAATACTAAAAATTACTTCAAAAATTGTTGTCTAACACAGTCTAAAAAACACAAAATGAAATTAAATAGGCGAGGTGTGTAAAGATCACAAAAATTAAGCAGTATAGGTATCTAAGTTGTCGCTTTGAAAAACAGTGAAAGTTAGGGTTGAATTTATTTATTTTGCATATTTAAAACCATTTATAACATGTTTACTACTTGTTAATAATTTTACATAATAAGAACCAGTTTATGATATATTTAAAATTAGTTAATAAATGTATATTACTAGTTTATAATATATTTAATAATACTTGATAACTCCTTTAAAACAAACTACTTTATAATATGTTTAAAATTAGTTTAAAATATAATTATGATATGCATACTACTACTACTGCCTCTGTACCATTTATTTTTTGCACTTATATTAAAAAATACTTATCTCTATCTAATCATCATATTTCACCATTTAACAATTACACCCTATAATAAAAAATTAAACAAACTCAATTAAATAATAAAATACTCGACCCACCAAAATCAAGAAAATAATAATAAATAAAAAAATAATAAATCAAGAAAATAATATTCCAAAATCTTAATGGTTAGAAATTACACTTAAAATAAAATAGAAGACATATAAAATAATAAGTGTGTAATTGTTCCAAGAATAAATAATTCACCATAAAATGGTAACTTGAAAACAATTAAGGTGAAGAGCAAAACAACATGAATAAGACTCAGAAATTGGAAATTATAAAATTGTTATAAGTAAAATTAGTTAGAAAGTAATAACAAAGTATTGCGAAAATTTAAAATGACTAATAATTAGACTTAAAAGTAAAATAAAAGATTATTATTATTATTATTATTATTATTATTATTTGCTAATAAGAAAATGGAGAATGTTAGAAAAATGGGGGAAGTAAATCACAACTAAAATCAAGGGCAACTTAATAAATTTATTATACGATAGCAAAGTTGTGAATTAGCATTAGTTTGAAGGGCAAAGTAGTAAGTTATTTCGAAGATATTCTGAAAAATAAAAGAAATAAAAAGAGAGAGAGACGTGAAAAACTACTAGTAACCGACTTATACGTGGGTATAAATTAGGAAGGGGACTAAAATGAAGAGGGGGAAAAATAGAATCAGAATTTAGTATTAAAATTAATTGAAAAACCTGAATTTTGAGGGAAAAGACCCGAAGAAAACTCTGTAAGAATAAAGCTGCTCGTGACATGCTCGGTGTTCGGCTCACTAAATGTTCGTTCGAGATTGGCTCGTTAACGAGCCGAGCACGAAAAAAAAAAAAGCTCAACTAATAAACGAGTAAAGCTTGAACTTCGCATCGACTCGGTAGTAATACGATCAGCAAAGCTTTATTTGACCACTCCAGGAGCAACTGTTCATGACTATTATGGAGACTAATGTTCGGGTCAATTCGTTTGCAACCCTTAGATTTATTATAGATTAAAGTCAAAGAAAAATGATAATTTATTTAATCAAGTATTTATTTTTTTTTGGTATATATTCTCCACTTGTTATATATTTTTTCTTATAATTAATAGGTTGTTGATGATGAGTATGCTGATGTGCAAGTTGAACTATCGTGGTGATTTATTCTGAACTGCAATAGTTAATGGATTTGAACTTTGTGATTATTATTGTTCAATTAGTTTGAACCTGTGCTTAATTTTTTGATACTAAATTGTTTTATTAATACTATTTTAAATGTAATTTAAGATGATTTATAGATTTATTCATTAATAATTATGTTTGAAATTGTTGAGATTTGATCGTATAAAATTTCTGCTGAATTTTTATCGATTTTACAATAAAAATTCTTAATAAACTCTCAAATTGAATTTTTAATGGGCTGCTCGTAATTTGCCCAAACTCGATTCATGTGTTAATAAGCAGAGTTCGAAATTAAGGTAAATAAAACTTGGAACAACAGGAGAATTAACTGAGATTTATTACATTAGCCATTGAAGAATTTCTATTAAAATGACTTAAAAATAAAGATGAACAATTGGAAAGAGTAAGTAAATAATTAAGTTAATTATGAAACAAAAGTAATAAAGTATATGTAAGTATAAGGAATTAATTAATTAGACTAATTGTCAAAACTAGATAGCGATGGATTAATCAAATAGACGAATGAATGCATGGGACATGCAAGGAGTAAAACTCGACGAATAAATTATCAAAATCAGGCTTCGTAATTTACCCTTATTTCTCTGTTATAAACTATATGATATGTGCACTCCATATGTGATACTTACTGTGAATTGAGTTATGGTGATATTTAGTTTATGCTAAAATTGTAGGTTCACGAAAATGCATTAGAGAAATCAGAATTATAAAGTAGGATCAGAGTCACCGGAAGCATATAAAATAACATATATTGTACAAAATCAAGCAAAAGTCACTAAAATATGAGAAATTTTTTTATTATTCAACATCGTAATTTATGTAATTTGATCCTAAATAAATAAATTTTATATTCTGAATAACACGTATCATATATTATGATAAACTTAGTTCTGTTATAAATAGTCGGTTAAGGAACCTTATAAATTATTTTTATCAAGTTCGAGTAATATCAATTCAACATAAATAAAATATTAGAATCAATTTTATGAAGTTGAAAACAATATTATATTTTCGTTTGAGCTGGGTTGATGTAAACAAATGGTTCAAAAAATCGTTTACAAATTAATTTTCATTATTATATTTGATTAAGCTATTTATTTAGAAAATTATTATTTAATTTTTAAATTTAGTCAATATTTCTATTTAATTACTTAATTTGGAAAAAATAAAAATTTCTTTTCTATTATTTGGCTGTGTTTATTTAATCATTATGTCCAACTTTTCTTAGTAATATCAGCAAACATTCAAGAACAAAATTATAAAATAGTCAAAATTCAGAAATAATATATTATTTAAAAATTTATATTCAAAATATATCATTACATGACTTAAGAGGAAAATAATAATATTTAAATAGAAGTAAAATATTTATATATAAAATATTTGATTATTTGGATAACCTCTTCAACAAAGATTTTAAAAAACAGAAGGAAGGAAGGATAGACATTTAATATTTGTTTGGAAAAACAACGAAGGAATAAAACAAAGGAAATTGGAAAGGGAAGAGGCACCGGCCACCGCCACCGGTCGCTGTTTTTGGAACTATTCGGATATATAAAAAAAAATGATAGTGCCACTCCAGCCCAATTTACTATGTTACCCCTACACATCAGTAGTTAGTAATCCTCTCCCCTTCAAATATGGTTGTAAACTAACTGAATCGAACCGAACAGTAATAGATTCGGTTCGAGTTCGTTAGGTCTTCGTGGTGTTCGAATTTGATTCGGTAACTATTTGAGAATATTCGCGAACAGTTCAATTATTATTCGATTCAAATATTCGAATTATAATTCGTTTAACCGATGAACCGTTTTTTAAATACCCTCATCGTGGTTTTATATATATATATATATAACGACATTGTTTTGAAAGTGTTCGAAAAACAGTTCGTGAATAGTTATATTCGTTTCGTGAAATATTCGAACGCGAAAATGTGGCTCGCTTAAATTTCGTATCCAACTTTTTCCGAACTCAACTCCGAATAAATTTCGAACTGTTTAGTTTATTTATAACCCTACCTTCAAGTAAAGAATATGGGCCCCAACGAAGAAAAGTAAAATGATTAAAAAGCCAAGGAATCCAATAATTTTTAGAGGCATGGGTCCTTTGGAAAAGAAAAACAATTACTTATTATAAAAAAAAATTATTAATCCGTTAAAAAAACATTATTAATAAAATTCTTAATGTTACCCTCTAATTAATCATAAATATCACATCCAAATTGAATTATAACTCAAATAGTTAAAATTAAAACAACTTTCTGTTTTGAATCCTAATAATTTAATTAAAATAATTAATTTGTCGTTAAAAAAAATTAATTAAATACTCAAGGACAATTAAAATCAATAAGACTAAATTTTAGGTGCAACTTGATGGAAATTGTTATGTGCTAAGAGCCAAAAATTTGGCTGTGGCATACTTGCAAAATACAAATAAGCATGTAAATAAACTAAAAATTAACCCTATTAATAATACAATTAGTAAATTACAATAATAGTAATAAATTACACTTTTAAAGATTTAGACCTCGTGAGAGTTAAAATGGAAGAAATTATATTTAAAATATTATATTATTATTTTTAAGTTTTGCATTTTAATAAATTATATTAAAGTGGAAGAAATTAATGTTATATTAAAAAGAGAGAAGTATATATAAAAGAAATATTTTTTTTAGTGTTAAAAATAGTGATAACTGTTAGAGTGATTTTACATTTTAGTGTAAACCATACCTAAAATGTAGAAATTAATCTAATTGTAGAATCGTATGTAATTGTATTATATTACTTGATGAATTATAATATTAGACTTATAAATTAATCTAATTGTATTAATGGCTTTTAGATTACGGATCAAGAAAAATAAGACTATAGTTAGATTAGATTTATTGAATAATTCATTTTTATTTACTTATTTATTAAAATTAAAAAAATGAGATTTTAAATATAATAAATTACACGATTGATATTCTTTAAAAATTACAGTGTTATTTCCTAAATGGTGTTTCGGCAAACGAAATGATAATATGTGTAAAAATATAAATGTAATGTGTTAATTTATAGTCACGCAAACGTTAAGGATCTATTCGGAAAAACACTCAAACTTAGTTATTATTTTGTATATTAGGCCATTTAAAATCGAGTGGATTCAAGTTTCGGTTCGTATTAACACACAATCTTGGTTAAGTTGCCACGTGTTAAGGGCAAAAATGGGCATCGAGGCGCACTCATCCAATGAATAAAAAAGGGGCTGGACAGATAAAAAAAGTGCCAACTCACACCAAAACGAGAAAAGGTGTCCCAATTTCGCCTTCCTTCAGAAATTCCAGACTCGGCTTTCTCTCTCTTTCGTTCTTGCAAAATTTGTTCAATTAGAAAAGCTCGCCACCAGCTATTTCTTCGAAATCGGTAAGTGAAGTTTCTTCGATTTGTTTGTTTGTTTTATCAACGAAAATGTCATAATTTATGAGTTATATTTGCATGATCGCAAGCTAAATTATTCTACGATGCTTTTCAATTTCGATATTCAACAATTTTCTTTTTGCATTTTAATGTGTAATGGATTGAAGTTGATACCGATGGATTTCTTTTTAATTTTACAATTTTGATTGCCTATGCTCAAAGCTTTTCATATGTTAATTAAGTTTTTGTTTTTTTTTTCACGGAAATATGTTAATTAAAGTTTGGTTTCATATATTCGGTGGATGATGTTATGCCTAATTCAATCCTTAAATTGACCTTATAGTTCTTCGCTTTTGCGATTCGCTATTTTTCCTTTTTTTTTTTTTGTGTTTGTCTTTTTATTTATTGATTTATTTATTTTTGGTTATATTTATTACTATATGATTTTGTGTGATGAATGTATGATGCTTTTAACTATACACTTATTGATTTTCTTTTGTCTTAATGTGTGTATTGAATTAAGGTAGAAGGCAAAATAGTTGATGAAATAAAAGGGGTTAATTTGAGGGATCTACGGAAGCTTTGGAGATTATGGCTTGCAGGGGGTGCTTGGAGTGCATACTGAAGCTCCTCAACTTTTTGTTGACCTTGGTGGGTCTGGCAATGGTTGGTTATGGGATCTACTTGTTTGTTGAATACAAAAGAGCGGCTGATGATGAGCCATTGGCGCCTGTTAGTGGTGATACGGATTTGATACAACTTGGTCGTCCTATGCTCATGGTTCTGTCGCTTTCAGAAAGTTTCTTTGATAAGCTGCCAAAAGCTTGGTATGTTAGCATTATTTATTTACCTTTTTTTCTTTTGTTTTAGATTTCAGCTAGTGTACTCGCACTTGACTTTGCTTTTTAAAGTTTATTAAAAGATGTGAAATTGTAAAATTTCATGATTTGGTCACCCTAATTGTGCAATCTGGATGAAGTATCTAGGGCTTTTTGATCAAATATTGAGTATTGAATTTCTGATGTAGGTATATTTCCTTCAATTGAGAGTTTTTGAAAACCTAGGATTATTGTGGAATTGTAATGAGACACGGTAGCCAGTCCTTTAGTTTTGGGGACATTCTGACAATACATTCTTGGTATAGTCTGCTGACTGCATCTTCCGTGATGAAATTTATAGTGTACATTCCTTGTGTTCTTGGTGACTTTGACAACTTATTCTGACATCTTTTAGCTATTGTTAATTGTTTGCCTATGAACTTCCTTTCCTTAATAAAGTAGGTGAGTAGTTCTTGAACATCAGTACCACCTCTATTGTCCCATCTAATCTATTAGTCTATTTTTGTGTACAAATCTATCTATCTATCTATCTTTTCAATGAGGTATTTCTAGTACATGTTATTCTCTTTTTGTTGAAGAAAAGGCCACTATTTTCAATAATGAATGGCATGCATGTGCCTGAACTACAAGTTTGGTTAGATGCTGCTTTTTCTTGGTAGAAGAATTCATGCTATCAAAAGCTTTGAAGTTGATATATAAGTGTCACCCATTAGAGGAGTTTATTGAAGATTATCTTCAGTTAGCTTCTTCAGCAATATTAACTTAAAGATTGATAGCTAAATCATAAATAGTCACTGAAAGGGAAATATAAGCTTGGAAATCATAAAACTGACTTCAATCTGTTGTTACGATAACTTCTTTTGTCTTAACTTAATACATGCCTGCCTTAGATTCTTTGGCTGTGGTACCTTATTTTATGTGGGACTAGAGTCACATCTGGATTTAAGGATTGAGGTAAAGGTCTAACATTAATTATTAGCTATAGACATTAGGCTCGATGATTCAGTAGGGGTGCACAAGTGTGCAACTAATTCACGAATTCCTATATGAATGGAGAAAGTAAAGTATTCAAAAGAGAGGGGGAGATCAAAATCTGGGCTGCTGCTTTAGGATTCCTTAATATTCACATCCTGGAGAGGAGGCATTGACTTCACTTCCTTTAAAAAGTGCTAAATAACTGCTTTGGATTCCTCTTAGAAGTTTCTGCTGCTTAGGATTCCTAATACTCACATCCAGGAAAGGGGGTGCCCATTCACTCCCTTTTAAAAGTGATTAATTACTGCAGAAACTTTGTTATATATCTGTTTCTTTTCTTTAAGATTAAGAAACTGTCATTTCACCTAAACTAGAATTGATTGACTAGTTCTATCTTTGTCAAAACTACATTTAGAAACTTTATTAATGATACGAATTCACTCTGGGTGCTTTTGAATTTCTATGTATTCCTACTTCTGTATTCCTCATTCATGGTATATTTTTAAATCAACTCATATTAATAGATTTCTGTCAAATTTAGCTTATGTTCTTATCAGCTGCAACTTGTAGCAAATTTTGACTTAAAATCTTCTAATAATAAAAATGAGAATTGTGATAAATCAGTAACCTATAAGATAGAGTTACGATATGTAATCATATTCGGGACTAATCACTATGTTCTTGTTTATGGAGAAAGATTTGAATTCTATGTTGGATTTCTTCATATTGTTAAAAATATATATATATTTTTTTTTAACGAGGAAGACATGCTTAAGTTTTGTTGCTTATCTCCCAATTTTTTTGGTTCTTAAATCTGTTGTTTTATCTAAAGAATTCATGGCATGGTTGTAGTCCCTCATTAAGAGAATTAAGATTGCATAAGTGGACCAGTTATATCGAATGTTGCTGGTGCACTTTTTGACTTATCTTATAAACTTACTAAAGGCGACTTATTCTGACTCTTGATTAATTGCAAATGTGTATTGTTTAGTTTTGTTGTCTGTCTTTGGACGACCAAATTCTAATTTATATAATTTTCTTGTGCAGGTTCATATATTTGTTTATTGGTGCAGGAGTTGTTCTCTTTGTTATCTCTTGTTTTGGTTGCATTGGATCTGTAACACGCAATGGCTGCTGCTTGAGTTGTGTATCCTAAGTATGCATTTATTACTTGTGGCCACTATTGGGATGTCACATATTCCATTTAATTCTCAATCGGTATCTAAGAGATTCTCCATATATTCATTCTTATTAAGATATGAGCATGCTATTAATAAATTAACTCTGTTCATCAATTACATTAAAATTCTAAACTAATCTGAAGAGACAAGGTATGATTATTGGTTTCCTTAAACCAAACATAGTATTCAGTGTTGATTATCTTGTTGATACTGGTGGAATTGGGATGTGCAGCCTTCATTTTCTTTGACAAAAGTTGGAAAAAAGTGAGTTTCCTTCCTCCTAACCATATTTTGTTTTCTTCCACTTTGAAACTACTACTGAAAGGGTATATGGTAGATTTGGTAATCAAAATAATGCTATGATTTTGTCTTCAGGAAATTCCAACTGACAAAACAGGAGTTTTTGACAATATATATGATTTTCTGAAAGAAAACTGGAAGATTGTGAGATGGGTTGCTCTTGGAGTGGTTGTTTTGGAGGTAAGCACAAAATAACCTTATTTCCTTTTGTTACGTTTCCATTTAATAGTCGCACAGAAGCTTAGTGAGTGAGTGCTTATCCAATGTATGAGCTAAAAATTTTGTGAAGTCAAGATGGGAATAACATAAATTCCTTTGTTGTTATTCATCAGCCATGTGCCACAACATTTTTTCATTTGTGCGATTGTGGCTGGTTGCATTTTCTTCAAGTAAAAGCATGATGAAATACATTTATGGACGCATGCACCGAATACTCGATAAAACAATTAATTAAGGATGTCAAATTCTATTTTGTTGATTGGATGAAAATAATTTGAGAAGAAAATGAAAAGAAATGAAATTTTAGAGTATCATAATTGGGGATGACTGTGAGGATATGACATGGCATGAAGCTGTTGATTGAAGCTTTCATAGAGATTGCTTGAGTCCTAATTTTGATAGGGAATCAAAATTTTTCTTTTTGTTAATTCTGTTGAAAATATATTTGATGTTTTAGCTAATGAATGGTTTATGGCTACAAAAGATTTCTACATTGACAAACCAATGAAGTTTGTCTAAAAATATTGGGAGTTTGGCTATGTAACAATGAGATTTTTCTATGTGGCGGATGTTTGTGGTGCAGTAATCTAGTTGGGTGGCTTGGGGGAACTAAATGGGTTTGGGATTAACAGGTCAGCTGGTGGGTTGTTAAAATTTCTCAATATCATTTTGCCCCTTTGATAAATCTCAACAAGATATGATTAGCCTTACCAAGGTGGGTCCGGATTCATGACTAATTTGTTTTTTGTCCAATTGCATCCAAACTTATGAATATATTGAAACTGAACCCAAGTTTGTGATTCTGGAAACTTATGTCAAATTAAATGTAGAGCAAAATCTCAATTTCATGCAAACTTGGAGGTAAAAGAATATGATTGGCAATAGAATGAACACTATGATTCAGTCTTCATTTTCCAGCAACTTCAGTTTTTTCAGTGTGTTGATTTTATTCGGAACCAAATAGATTGTTTGCACGTCCCTAGACATGGGACAGATATTGAAGTGCATTTTAGAATAGATATGGATACCTTTTTCCTTTGAAGAGATGAAGCCTGATACTTTCAGTTGAAATTTTAATTGAAATAAACTGTAACCCATTCATCCAGATTTTGCATTATAACTCTTTAAAACATCATCTTGATTATCCATGAAAGAGTCAACATGCAAAATTGTGAATCGAGTTACATTATGTTTACTTAATTGATTGCTTAAATGAAGAACCCAGTCATGTAAATTTTAAAATCATCCATTAATAACAAGAAGTCTAGTTGGATATTAACATAAGGCAGATGATCTG
This sequence comes from Croton setiger, assembly GCA_948099555.1. Lineage (NCBI taxonomy): Eukaryota > Viridiplantae > Streptophyta > Magnoliopsida > Malpighiales > Euphorbiaceae > Croton > Croton setiger. The sequence goes on along the minus strand of CANUEY010010979.1, from coordinate 3,030 downwards.
ATAGAGAAGTGAATGAAGCTAAAGAGATTAAAGATGAACGAAGGGGTTTGAAGGCCAATCTGTATAATTTTTATTTTATATTAGATAAGATTGTGATTGAATCTCTTGATTACTAAATCTGTGACAAAGAGAATTACGAAGCAAATAACATAAAGAAAGTGACAGACTGAGAACAGCCCCCAGGCATTTGCCATGCAGAATTGCTCCACCCAAATTAACTGATCTTTCTCCGCTCTCTCTCCTATACCCCTCTTTTGTACAGGCTGATGTGTCTTTATGCCTTGGTCCCCAACCTTGAGATTGATATTCTCATTGCTATCCTTGGAAGATTTTCCCCTTCTAATGTATACTAGGAATGGTTTGTGCCCTGGTACTTTTCTAACATGATCCTTTTGTTATGTTGGATTCGATCGACTAAAGAAATTGGTTCATCTAGTCATCTTTTCATACAATATGTCCATTTGTTGAATTGGGAAGGTGGTCTGATTAAGTAAAATAATTGTAGAAATGTTGGGTCAGCAGATGTCATTGTTATGACACTGGCATATATTCTGAATCTTTGATTTGAAAAACCACTAATAACATAATTGCTTTATTCTTGTACTCGCAAATGGTTCATTTACAATAAATCTACGTGATTTCAGGCTTTACTTTTCGTGTTAGCCCTGATTGTTAGGGCCGCAAACAGACCAGCAGAATATGATAGTGATGATGAGCTGATTGCCCCAAGACAACAGATCAGGCAGCCTTTGATTAACAGGCCACAAGCTCCAGCAACAGGTGTACCAGTTGCTGGGGCCCTTGACCAGCGTCCTAGCAGAAATGATGCTTGGAGTACAAGAATGAGAGAAAAGGTTTGTGATTGTTTTTAGCCAACTTCAATTCTTTTTGCGTACATAAATTCCCAACTGGTTTATGTGATTATGCATTTTTTGGTGGACCAGTAAAAATTGAGCCTGCAAAATTTTGACACCAAACTTACAAAGTTTTATACAATAAGTGAATTTTCATTCCCTCGGTATTGTGTAATTTGATTGAATTTATGATGATCAACAAATTATTAGTGACTTGGTTCCTCCAGTATTCTGTTTTCTTCATTAATGCTTTTCCTCTCAGTTGATGAGGCTAATTTTGTGATTTTCTTTGCTTATGTTGTCACTGCTATATGTTTGGTTTGCAGTTCATTTTGTTTTCTGCCTCAGTATCAATTTAGTACTTGGTCCTTGATTCCTGGCTTTAGTTTTACTTGCTTTTCACACGAGCAAGTAAAAAATGATCAAATTTTTTCAAGTTCTATAACCTCATCCTCATGCCTTTACAAATCGTTTGATCCACCCGGTCTCTCTTTTTACTTGACTGCTCAGACCTACAAGCTGACTATTCAAAAGATCTAATTTTTAACAGATATTTTATGGCAGTCTTTGAATTACTGAGAGAATATTTGATGCTTTTTTTTTCCTTTATGTTGCCTAGTTCTAATTCCATTTATGTTCTTTTTACTGCATACAAAATCAGTATGGACTTGATACTTCAGAGTTCTCATACAACCCATCTGAGGCAAACAGAAACCAGCAAGCATCTGCACAACCTACGGAAGAAAGGAGCCGATGTACCATCATGTAATGATTTAAATGCTCTTGGAGGATTGATATTTCTAACTTCCAGAGGAATATGAATCGAATCAATGGACAAAGGGTGTAAGAGAGTATAGTTTTGTTTTGTTTTTTCTTGTATAATGTACCAATTGTTGAGGTGTTCTTACGTTACTTCGAATTCTATGCCCTTCTTTTTTGTTCTCCTGTGAAAAAACAACTGTTTCTGCATGTGCTGACATTGGTATTCAAACGTATTGTCATGTCCTGTACTTTTTTTTTTTAAATTAATTTTTAAACTATCTAATTTGTAGAATATTGTCTTTGTAAAATTGTCATATTGCACGCATCCGGTTATAATATAAGTTAGTAGGGGGTGAGCATGGGATGTGACAGTATTAAGTAGTTCCCGGTTCCTTCCCAGATTTACGGGATATAAAAAATTGAAGTTCCGCCCCAGATTTTTGGATATAAAAAATTAATTGAAGTTTCGTCTCGATTTGATAATTAAGTTCTCATTTTGTTCGTCTTATTTTTTGAGACAAATATTTGTTAATATCTTTTGGGATGAGAAATTTAGATCGAATTTTTTTCAGGACAAATGTTTGAGACAGTTTTCAGTACGGGTGAGAATTCTCGCATTGTCGCGCAAACCCCTAATAGGTAGGGTTCTAAACGAGTGAAATCAAGTCAAACACTACCAAGTTCGGACTTGAGTTTGGCTCAAGCTTTCAATTCGGAGCATAACGGCTCAGTCATAAATTTTCAATGTTTGAGCTCAGCTTGATAACAAACGCAAATGGATTTTGTGATCTTGACTCGAAAATAAGCTTAAATTTACAATTTCTAGCTTGAAAATTTAAAAATAAAGTAAAAATATTCAAATATATTATAAATTACACGAGTGAAAACATTTGATAAGAAATTTGCAAGCATGTTCGTAAATATTTAAACATTATATTTAAACAATAATGTTTGTGAATTAGTTGTGAGTTTGGAAATAGAGCTCGAGCTTGGTTTTGACTTGATTATTAAATAAGCTCGATTATTAAATTCGAGTTCGACTCGTTTAGCGAAACAAATAAATTCAAACAATCTTTTTGTAAATCAAATTATGAATTGTTTCCAAACATATTGGTAAAAGTGATGTTATGAGCATACGTCATATTTACAAAGTATTTGTTGAATATTTTGAGTACTTTTTGTAAAATCGATAAATTGGTCTCTTACTTTTATAAAATGTTTCAATTTAGTTTTTCACTCATTTTCTTTGTTTTAAAATAACAAAATTAATTTAATTTAGTTTATTTTGCTAACATAAATCATTGAATTCTAGTGAATTTATTCACGCGTGAATCTAAAAATATTTTAGTTTAGTACGAATCTTTATAGTTTTTTTATATATATATATATATATATATATATATATATATATATA
>CANUEY010010975.1:0-12863 GCA_948099555.1 Croton setiger | reverse complement strand
ATATATATATATATATATATATATATATATATATATATATATATATAATGAAGTGACAACCTAATAAGTCCAAACAAGATTTTCATTTGACCAATTAAAGTTTGCTACATGTCACACCAATCCATTTCAACATATTCAGATCACACATTATTAATATTTATTTTTCTCAGATAAATAAAAATTCAATAATTTTTATAAATAAATTAACATTTCATATATATATATATATATATATATATATATATATATATACATGTAAGGTTTGCTCTTCTCCCCCTTCGTCGTCTTCTTCTTCTTTATTATAATTACTACTACTACTATTGCATGGAAAATTATTATTCTTCTTCTGCTGCTTCTTCTTCTTCTTCATTTCTGCCTGTAATTTTTCCTTGTACAGAACCAAATAATTATTCATTTCCATGGCAAAATCCTTATAATAATAATGATATTCCAAATAATATTCAAGAATCTGGACAAGGGTTTCCATTTTCTTGGTCTAATTCTATTCAAATTCATGAAACTGCAGAAGATAAAGCTGCTTCTGTTTCTAAAAGCCATAGCCAAGCTGAAAAAAGGCGTCGCGACCGGATTAATGCTCAGCTTGGTGTTCTTAGGAAACTCATTCCTAAATCTGATAAGGTACTAATTTTTTTCCCCATTCTTGTTTTATTTTCTTGAACTTTATTTTGAAAATTCCATTTCTGGATAAATTAATTTAATAAATTTCTTGATTAACAGATGGATAAAGCAGCTTTATTAGGATGTGTAATTGATCATGTCAAAGATTTAAAAGAAAAAGCACTGGAAGTAAGCAAAAATATCACAATTCCAACAGAAAATGATGAAGTTACAGTAGCCATTGATGATTCTAATAATAATATAACTAATAGTAGTAAAAATATATTCATCAGAGCGACCCTTTGTTGCGACGACCGGCCGGAAGTTTTTCCCGAGCTAATTCAGGTGATCGACGGCCTTAAACTCAGTATAGTAAGAGCTGATATTGCAAGTGTAGGTGGAAGAGTTAAAAATATATTACTACTTTGCAATAAAGTAGAAGAAGAAGGAGGTAATGTCGTTTCATTACTTGGTGCTACTAAACAAGCACTTATTGTCGTTTTGAGTAGAATTTCTTCTTCTTCTATGCCTTCAAATTATCGTATTAGAAGTAAACGGCAAAGGTTCTTTCTCCCTTCTCATCAACAATAGTTCTTATTAGACAATATTGAGTAAGTCTTAATATATAATGTAGTCGTAATTGTATTGTATGAATTTATAATTACATAATAAAATTACTGTTACATTATATTATGATTTATTATTATTATTAATATTATTTATATATATATATATATATATATATATATATATATATATATATATATATATATATATATTAAAGGGCTTCAATTATTATTATATTATGGAGCTGGCTTGTTTTTTGCTTTAGAGGGTAAAATATTGAATTTTAGGTATAATAATGTATATTATATTGATCACTTTTTGCTTCCCTTAAAGTGAATTTACTTAGCTAGGGTATGTATTGTGGGTGCCATTTCAATCATTAAGAAATTAATTATTGATAATTAATTAGTTTAATAATGATTATTAAGAAGATTTGCAATATAGTTAGTAGAAATAACTAGGCTAAAAAATTCCACAATTGTCAATCAAGATTTGACAATATTATTTGGGAAACTAAAAATACTATTTTTAAATGCATCTTATTAATAATGATATAAAAAAAATTATTTTTTAATTTATTTATTTTGTATTTGATCATATATTATAAATACCAACTAATTCAAATTCGTTATTTCAATTTTTTGAGGGGTTAATTAACTATGCAATAACATTGAATTTTTTAACAAAGCAACCCATTCGAATTCGGGCTTTTGGTCGAGTTATCAACCGTAATCGCTTAAATTAATAAAGTTCTACAAATTTTTTATTAAATAAAAAAAAATCTATAAATTAAAAAAAATTCCAACATATGATTAATTTTAATTGAAGTCACAAAATTAATTATAGAAATTCAAATCTTATAAGCCTGAATATACTATAATATATCAAGAAAAAAAATATTAATTTTCCAAGGGACATGATTAATAAATTTTTATTGCAAATATTAAATATTTAACTTTATAAAAAAAAAAAAACATATATATGTGATTATGATTTATTGATTTATATGTCATGTGAGCAAATTGTATAATGGAGAATTAGTCAATGAGTGGGCCAGTTGACATTATGTGATTTCATGTCAAATTTCCCATCAAATATAATGGTATATTTAATAAATAATAAAATATTAATATCTTAGTTTTACCATATCTTGTTGAACGAGGAGCTAGAGATGGCCACGGCCCAGGCCGAGCCAGTTCCGGGCCGGGGTCCGCCGGACCACGGTTCAAAGGGAGATGAATCAGAATTGGCTTGCAGGGCTGGTGAACTGTCGATTAATCGATGGTTCAGCAGTGGACCGGTTAACCGACGGTTCACCTTTTTTTTTTTAATTTAATGATTAACCGGCAGTTTAATTTAATGGTTCCACAACGGTTCACGGTTCGTAAAAGTTACGGTTCGAAAAAATATTGAACCGGAACCAGCCCGCCGACCGATCGATTTCAGTCACAGTTCAACCGATTCCGGTTCAATAGCGGATCTATCCGGACTTTTGGTGGGTCGAACGGCCAACCCGGCCATGCACACCACTACTTCAAGCTTTTTCTATGCTTCAAAGTAAAATTGATTGTTCCATTAAACTACTTCAGCTTCATTTATTAAGTTTTAGCAAATTAGGTGCTTATTGGTTCATTATATTTAATTAGTTTATAAAGTATAAATTGTATAAAAAATTAAGTGATTACTTAATTTTTATAAGTGCTTAATTACCAATTGACAAACAATTAGCCTATTTTTCTTGAATTAGTGTTGATAAATATATTATAATTGATGGTTGGATTTATTTATTTGCAAATTTAAAAAATGTTTTGATTGATCAAACGGACTGTTACGCGATCATTTATTTTTAAGAATTCAAAATAATCACCTTATTCATATTTAAATCAATAAATATATATATATATATATATATATATATATATTTTATTTGCTAACAAATTACTCGTACAAATTGCTTATAAGTTGTAATTTATAATTGTTCGGAACATGGCTTTGAGTATTATTTCACTATTAACTTTACAATCGCAATTGTAATATACTCCCTTCTATGTATTTAATTTACTTAGAGAAAATTTCTATATTCCGCGTTCAATATATTAATGTAATTTTTTATATCAACACTTTAAATATAAACAATAAAATAAAATTGATTTTTCTACTAATCCTACAATAAAGGTATTAATTAATTAGTTTGGATTAAAAAATTTTTTTCTTATATTTCTCTATATAAAAAATAAATCAAACAGAATGAGTAATTATTGATTTGCGATTTAGAGTGTATGGTGTGACATTTTATTTTGGGTGCAATTGTAATAATTCACAAAGTTTCGTAGTGGAACTAAGAATTTAGTTCAGGCTGATAAACATGAGCTTAGTTATAGTGTGACACTGAACCAGTTCAGTACAACACCATTCTCAAATCCGAATATACAATCTCCGTAACCAAACAAAAGAAAAACTCTAGGGTTTAAACAAAAATCACACACAGTTTGCTTGAAAAAAGAGCGGGAGCGAGGGAAATCTGTCACTCGCTCAACATTTCTGATTTCTCCTTCAAATTCCCAACTCGCTGAGCTGACTCTGTCACTGAAATGTCTTCTTCTAGGGTTCGCAAACTCACCGTACTCGGTGAGTTCAAGCCTTTTGGCTTAATCGCTGAAGCTCTCGACGGCAAGCCTCCTGATAATGTCGCCACAGATGAGTATGATTATTTCCTGTTTGACCCTGAAGTTGTCAGAGACAGAGACGAAACAGACGAAAATGATGCTTTGTTGAGCGACCGATGCGATCATGAGCTCTTCATTAGAGGAAACAAGTAAATTTCATTGATACTCCTTTTTTTTTTTTGAAAAAAAACTTTTAATAATTATTATTTTTATATATTTAGTTAAATTAACTTGTTTTGTATTCTGGATGATATTTAAGGTTGAATGAGCTAAGTTGTAGCTTCTATTCTATTAAACCAAACTGTAATTTAAATTTCAATTAGTGTCATTTTAGCCAAATGTAGTAATTATTGTTATCATTATTATTATTATTCATTTAGATTGGTTAATTAAGCTAAATTTGATTTGTAATGCCAATCGAAGATCATAATGGAACAGAAATTTTGATTGTTGAGTAGTAGTAACATCCTAGGTAGCACGAAAAAGACACTGGATGCCAACATGGGTCATGGCAATTTTTAGAAAAATCTTACTAATGTTATTTCATGTATGTAATTTTGCTAAAATACGGGTATATTGTCCTGATTTGATGGGGTTTTAGTAACTCTTCAATACAGTTAACTTATGATATTTGAATGAGATTGACTTATTGTTTAGTCCAAGTTTTATATATTGTCAGGATACTTTGCTCAAATTTATGTTTAATGAATAATTTTATTCTTACTGTTGAGTTTGAATATTAACACATGAAATTGATTATATTGGAGAGTAACTTCACTCCTCAAAGAAAGGAAAAACTAAAATTTTAAGTAATGATATTGCTTATACAGATTGTTGATTATGATTGATCTGTAATAATCATTTCGTAAGGTAATTTGATTCGATTTTATTTTTTTTCTTCTTTTACTCATTACTTATCTTATTCACCACTTGATAATTTGCATAAAAAAGCTTATTTTTTAATTTTCTTATGCACAATAGGATTATATGGTCCACAGGTGCACAAGTGTTCAAGAGATTTACCGCTCCCTCCTCAGTTATCATGGTAATTTTCTTCCCAATGATGAAATTTTTCTCTCTTACTTTCGCCACCTTAACATGAAATGTGATTATTAATTACTAACTTCTGAAAGAGGAACGCCTCCTTTTATTTTTCCTTTGGCAAGCAAATGTATACTTGTGCATTAACTTACTACTTTGGATAATGTGATTTCTTGGCTATTCATATTTAAAGATTGTCTGAATGGACTAGATATCATTACTTGCTTGTTTTCCTGAGGGAATATTTGCTTGATAAAGAGAAACTTCTTCTGAAACTCTTACATTTACTTTCTTCTAGCCAAAAGTCAAGTTTTCTTTTCTTTTTCCCTCTACGGGTAGTGGAATGACCTTATATTTGTTATTTATCTTGTATGATGTTAATTACACTTGTTTGCTCTTGGCCTGAAAGTTCTTTCCATATTTCTTTCATATTGAAACTAACATTTTTTGCAGTTGTAAATCATAATTGTGTGTTAATTGAAAGACGTCATTCTTACTAATCTTGCTGTATGGTGTTAATTTTAAAATGACAAGCACTGTATGCATGTTACAGGCATGCTGGTGTCATCTGGGTGATATGACAGGGGCTTTGCTTTGTATCTTGCAAAATGATTCACTTACAGTATACAACATATCTGGTAAGCTGGCTAGGATTTCCATTGTATTTTAGTAAAGTGCACTCTTGCTGCTTAGCAGTTCATTGATGTGTACTTTTTTGGAATATCTGTGTGTCAAACAGTAAATTTGATATATTGCTGCCTTCCTCATTTCAAGAAGGTGCAGAAATATTTTGTTTAGTGGGAAATATGGTCTGTTAGATTAAAAATAATCTTATATTGGTTGATTAAGCACCATTATCTTTTTGGGTACTGGTAAATTGTGAACCAGAATATAAATGTCCTATCTATGGGGAAGATAGCTTTAGCCTCCATTTTATGTATGTATTAAACTTAATTTATTTCTGAATAATCATCTATTTTATCAGGTGAAGTAGTGTACATTCCTCTCCCCTGTACCATTACATCAATATGGCCTCTTCCTTTTGGTTTGCTACTCCAGCCAGCAGCTGAAGGGAGTTCATTGATGCAATCTACTTCTTTATCCACAAGTCCTTTATTAGGTGCACGTGATATATCTCGTCCCAGAAGAGAAATTGGGCACAGTCCAAAATATAATGCTACTGTTTTGGGAACATTTGATCATGTGAAGAGAACAGATTTAGTTACAATGTCCTCTCATCTGATACTTAAGGACCTGTTGGAAGAACCACAGGTATGTATCTATTCTTGTGTTCTGGTTTTAATAATTTTAAAGTCATTTCTCTCCCTTATGCCATCCATGTTGCTTGAATTTATCAGTCAACTTATATTGAAGAGAGAGGAAAATTTAACATAATGAGGGATTTTGATGAAAGAACTATTTGGACCAGCGATCGAATTCCTCTAATGGCAACATACAATAAAGGTATCGCATGTTGCATTCCACTAGGTTATATCTGTTATCTCTTTTAGTGCATAATATTGTTTGATTTTGATCTTTCACATTTTACATAGGAAAGTTGCAGCATTCATTGTGGGTTGCTGAAACTATCAATTCCAACCTTGAACTAGCAACTGTGGTTGATGCAGTTCCTGACGGTGTATTAGCTAAACAATTCTCCTTTCGCAGAATCTGGCAAGGGAAGGGTGCTCAAACAGCTGCTTGTAAGGTGCCTTTTATCTGTCATTTGGTACCCTTGAGATTCTAAAAGTTGGCCCATGGCTTCTATCATTGAGAATAAGAAAAAAACCATTTTATTCTGCTTGTGGACTCTCTTGTTCTGTCTCCACAAGCAAACTTTTGCTTTACCTTATTTTGTTCACCATGGTTTGCTCTTACAAAAACTGATAAGCTCATTAACTTTCATATCTTTTTTGATCGCCATGGTCTTTTCTATTGTTACTGTATCTTAATTGCATTTGGAAGTGTTAATTTTACACCTGCTCCACTATTCTCTTCCCAAGTAGTTGATCACGTGTAGTGATGTCATTTCTTCTTTTTTCATGCTTACCAGGTTTTTCTGGCAACTGATGATGATGCGGTTCCTGTTATCTGTTTTCTTCTTCAAGAACAGAAGAAGTTGTTGTCAGTAAGGCTTCAAAGTCTTGAAATTAATAATGAAATCATCTTTGATGTGAAACCTGACATGAGCTGGAGCATACCTGCAATTTCAGCAGTACCAGTGATAGTAACTCGTCCAAGGTAGACCAAACTTTTGCTTTCTCAATTCTTTTATTCCCTTCTTTTTAGCTTTTATAGCTTGATTACTTGTGTATTCACTTGTGAATTTGCATTAATTTTTTCCTCTTTCCTTTTCAGAGTGAAAGTGGGATTGCTTCCTTACACAGACATAATTGTTTTGTCTCCAGAAAACTCACTACTTCTTTATGTAAGCTGCATGCGTAATTCTCTCTTAGTTTTTCTACACATTTTTAATGATTTTGTTTTAATGTTTATTGGAGTTTTAATTTAATTTCTTATGTGGGGGTGTTGTTAACTTCGGTTCACTGTCTTGGGATGTTCTCTATCTGTAATTTAATTTCTTATGAATGGAGTTTATAATTTTTGTTCTTTTTGATACTGGTATACTGATGTTAATACTACTATTTATCTTGTTTGCTTTACCTCAGCTACCTGCTGTATATCTGTTTTGAATTTCTCTGCTGCAAACTGACAAGTTATTATTTTTGGTTGTGGGCGGTGCATCATTGTTTGAGCCAATTACAGTTTTGATAATCTCTCTTCTCCCTTCTTTCTTTTCTAGCTACTGAATTGAATATTTAGAAATGATAAAGGAATGCTTATATGTTTCATTTCCTCAAAACTAAACTGGTGTCATGTGCCATGGGAAGCTTGTTCTACTTCCTCATGAGCTACTAAGGAAGTAATGCAGATGTAGCATATTTGCAAGCTAAGAACGATCCTTTAAAAGGGATGAAAATGGACTGATGTAGTTGATGGTAACTTTTTCAGTTTGTCTCATATCCAAAAGTGAAAAAAGCTTGCGGTTTGTGCTACTGAGATATGAGACAATATGGAATAATTACCTATAAATGTTTTTTGCTGCCCACATGTACTACTTTTTAGTGAGACAATGAGACCTATTCCTTGTGACAGAAAGAAAGCTTATTAATATCGTAGCACTTTTATCCACAATACATAGTCTGCAGTAGCATTTTAATATATCAATATTTTGACAGTGTTTCCTTGTTGTGCTGAATATATGTTTTGTTAAACTGTTTTTGAGTTTTGACATTCTTTTTGTACAAACTGACTATGAATGCTCAATTTTACATATAAAACTGCAGTCTGGGAAGCAATGCTTATGCAAGTATTTTTTGCCGTCTTGTTTGGGCAAAGGCACTCTTTCGTGCAATTCAGAGACTGGATCCGTTCCCTATGACGTAAAGATTTTGGGGTTGGCTGATGCTGTGGAGGGGCGTGTGAATCTAATTATGAGTAATGGGCAGGTAAGCTAATTTGTTTATCCAGAAAATTTTGCTGAGAAACACAGCTTGCATATTCTCTAGAATTAAACTTGATCTATTATTTTTTAAAGTTCATTTTAGGTTGTATTCATGTGCACTTTTTTGATATGCTGTTTCTATTAGTTCATTGGTTAACTTAATTTCATATTGTAGCTTCCTATTTTATGGCTGTATTCCAGGCCCTATTTAGGGCAGATTAAATGGAAATGATTCAGGAAACTATCCCATCCAGTCTGATATCAGGTTTAATTGAGCTGAGAGTATGACTAAACACATGCTCACTACTTTTATAAAGTCTCAATTTCGGAGGAGAAATTCTGGTGGTTGCTAATTAAATATTTTATAAGTCTCTATTTTATGTGAGCATTGCTTTCCATTTTCGGCTACTATATAGACTAATTTTTTTTTGTCCTCAGATGTTTCGATGTGTCTTACGAAGAAATCCTTCATCTTCATTGGTGAATGATTGCATCACTGCTATGGCTGAGGGTCTTAGTTCCAGATTTTATAATCATTTCCTTGTTCTTCTTTGGGGAGATGCTATCTCTGACTATTTGTCAAGGCCTGATTCTAGTGTTGATTCTGAATGGGACTCGTTTTGCGGTGTTATACTTAGAATGTGCAGACAGTCCAGTGCAATTTCTCGAGAGAATTTGAATACACCACCACTTACATCTTGGGAACTCCTGCTTAATAGCAAATTTCACAAACATTACCCAAAACTTAACTTCATTACTCAAATTTCTTCTGGTACCTCATCTGAAGTGAGCGAAACTATTTTTCCAGGCCCAAATACAGAAGGTAAACAAAGTTCAGAAAAATCATTTTGCTTTGAGCTATTACAGGAGAGTTTGGATTCTCTGCATGCATTGTATGAAAGTCTGAAACTGGATAATCTTCGCAAACGGTAAGTCTATTTCTACCATTCTATTGTCCATTGAATTATATTATTCTCTAGTTAGTCCTTGTTTCCTTGACATCCATCCTTAACTCCTTTAGTCCTTCCTATTATAAGTTATCCTAACCAAGTGGCATGCCTTTGCTTGGCATTAAGAATTTGCGGATATTAATCTTGCATGCCATTAACAAGCTGAATGGTTTGCTAAAAGATGCAAGATAAAATTTGCAATAATTTGTAATATATGTAACTTATTCATTTGATATATAATACCAATCTGAAGCTTTTAAACTAAAAAACACATATTATATTTAAAGAAGTTAGAACTTGAAGATTGACCTTTATGTTAAGGTATTAGGACCAATTTGTTTTATTATACTACATATTGTACAAAAATCGACAAAATGCAGGGTAAGCTGCCTACATTACATCATCGGGTGTGGTCCTTCCCCGGACCCTGCGTCATTGCCCTTTCAAACTGTTTCCTGGTTCAATGTTCGATCTGCAAATTTTGGTTAATAAAAGTTTTCTATTTTTGAGTGGACACAGAAGTTTTCATAATTCGTCTATCTAATGTTTTTGTGTTATTCGTGAATACTTTTAACATGGTGAGTTGCAAACTTTTGCTTTAGGGACTTGGAGCTCCTGGCCGTTCTACTATCCAACATTGCCACGTTTCTTGGCCAAGAGAATTATTTAGATCATTATACTCGTGATCTTCCTATTCTTTTGAAGAAAATTGGAATATGTGCAAAGGCTTTTTCCAAAAAAACTCCTCCTAGTATATTCAGATGGCTCGAAAAATGTCTACGTGCTGGTTCTATTACTGCAAATACCAGTGATCTTCCAACTTTGGTTTATAAAGATGGAAGTTCTGTTGTGAGTTGGGCACGGAAGATCGTCGTTTTCTACAGTTTATTATGTGGTGGTGAGCTGGTAGGGAAAAAGCTATCATCTGGCATTTGCTGTAATGTTGCTATAGGATCCTATTGCAGCAGTGAGGAGCTCACTGTCCTAGCAATGGTTGGGGAAAGATTTGGACTGCAACAGCTTGACTCACTGCCTTCTGGTGTATCACTTCCTTTGCGACATGTAAGTTGGGCTATTGTTGTTTTATAGTAAAGGCATGTGGGAAACTCTGAATGGAATGGATTTGGAGTTTCCAAATGGTGGTTTTGTGTGTAAAAGAAGATTAAAGTGATCATTTAATGTACTGATTATATGCTCTATTGAAAGCACGGTGAGAAGTTGTTATCTTGATTTTGTGTTGCATTTTTCTAATTTCCAGTAATTTACTGCAATAACACATCTCATTATGGGTTTGATAATTTTATTATGTTTGTTTGGGTATTTATATCGTCTAGGGCAAAATTTTGTTAGAATGCTTCCTGAAATTGCTATTGGTTTACTGCTGATTTGTTCATAAGAATCTTCTTGCTATTGTTTTCTCCCTTTACTCAGTGTGCATCCGTCAACTGTCATTTTTAAATCCAGAAAAGAAAAGAAATGAGGAAATAAAAATAAGAATAGTATAGTGACTGCCATGGACTTATGAGTTTCCTAGGAATGCTGCCTGGAAGAAGAAGTTCATCTTTATCATTAAAAAGATGACAAAGTCAGCAAAGAGATTCCTTTTCGTTTTACATATTAAATTATTCAGAAGTCTCCCATATCATTTTCTTAAACTAATCATTAAAAGTAAATTCAATTCTTACTAAAGATATTTTTTTAAAAAAAGAAAAAAAAAACAAAGGAATTCTGACTATACTTCATATTTCAGTAAGTAAACTTTCCAGTTCAAGGAAAACAAGAAAAGGGTCTTTCTATTAGCTCACATAAAAAAGAATCAACCAAAGCAGTATAAATTCAGACTAGAGTAATGATTATATTAACAATTGCAAAAATAAGCTGTGTTTCTCAACAGTGAAAAACACGCTCTTAGAGTTGTTTTTAAATGGTACCTCTGGGACCTGGTTGCTTAAACAAGCTTCATAAAAAATAATCTCTTGGAAAGTGGAACCTATATAAGTATGTTTCTTTTACATTTGCTTTGGCTATTTTGTTCTTAAGATTTGCTACATTTATGACTTTCCATGTTCATTCTTGTAGTTTATTCTTTTATCTACTGTAATAATTGTTTCAATTCTTCATAGGTGCTAGATAAGTGCCGGGAATCTCCTCCTACTGACTGGCCTGCTGCCGCATATGTCCTTCTTGGTAGAGAAGATCTGGCTTTGTCATGTTTGTCACATCCTCGCAAATCAAAAGAAGTTGAATCCCAATCCAATGTGAATTTATTATCCATGTCTGCACCATACATGCTACATTTGCATCCAGTGACGGTACCTTCTGCTGTTTCTGATACAACCGGAATGGAAAGTTCCAAGTTTCAGGATGCAGATTCTGTCAATGGCTCTATGATGGATGGTATGGAACACATCTTCAACTCCAGCACTCAGTTGCAGTATGGTCGGGATCTGCGATTGAATGAGGTCTGCTTGGATCCTTTACCTTAAATTAATCATCAACAATTAAAATTCAATGATGCAAATTTCATTTTTTGCAACCGCTTTATGATTAAATACTATGACTCAATGAATCTTTAGTGTAATTTAGGGTTTTTGGTTGAAAATCATATTCATTTACATTTCACAATTCACACAGAAAGTTGTATTATGGCTAGCATTTAACTTCTCTGTGTCTGCTGTATCCTTCGTTTAATGATGGTGGGTTTTTAACTTCACCCCCTCTTTTCTCTTAATCATCAAGACATTACCCTGGGCTATATGGTTTTCAGTTCTTTCTATGTTTTTACTGGTTCTTTTGGCTTCCATTAGGTCAGACGCAGTTTGTGTTCCGCAAGACCTGTGGCTATCCAAACATCAGTTAATCCCAGTGCCTCTGATCAAGATATCCAGCAGGTACACTTTGCTTAGTCCTGTTTGCAATTGTTACTAATATTTGTTTCTGTGTGTTCTAGCTTCTAACTTCTTTTTAAACTACTGAATGATTAAATGATTGTATTTTTGTATTACATGCTTGGTGTTTCAACAACCACTTTTCCTTTTCTGCCTGTTGGGTTAAACACCTATTGTAATATATTCTGGAGCAGAATGGGGGAAATGGAGCAGACTCATGTAGCAGAGGGATGGAAAGGTTGACCTGAAATGACATAGATCGACGTGATAATATCTGAAGTAATATTATTTGATATTATGATATCTATTGAAAGTTTTGTTTGTGAGATTTGGAGATTTGGATAGAGGAGAAGGATACATGTTGAATCTGATTATTTTTGAAAAGATTGTCGATTGAACTGAATGTATAGATACTTTCTTGTAGATACCTTGAATTTTGCAAATACGTTAGGGTCTGACTGATTCTCCTATGCTTGTGAACTTTTGATGCAAGTAATGGTAAATTCTTGGATTGGCCTTTTCCATGACATCTTCTGAATGAGGACAGAAAGGGAAAGAAGAAGGGGGGGGGGGGGGGGGGGGGGTGGGTTGTGGATTATTGATATAAACTAAATATAAAATATATAGG